>DWPQ01002772.1:0-10217 GCA_018251795.1 Perichares adela | reverse complement strand
AAAACTAGCGAAGAGGGGGTGAAACCTTTTCGAAAGATAGGGGCTGCGAGCGTCCTAAGGGCACCCCCTGTGGGGTTGAGTAGTGGGGTTGAGGGTGGAGTAGCTGAAGATGTTTATAAATTTAGTAGAACGTTTATAAAAGTATTAAAGTATGCAATATCAAAATAAATTAAAGGGTAAAAAAGAAATTCTCTGAAACAACCAAAAATAGATGTAGAGATTTAACCGAATTGCAGGTGTAAAAATAGTCAAGACATAACAGTAATACCAAATCGGTCTGTACCCGTACAAAACTCCAGTGTAAAACCAGGCCCGTTTCTTTCTACTATAGCCCCTATTTATAGCACACGTTTAGCGCGCGGAAAATTGAATTGTAATTGCGCTACACGAGAAATGCTTAAACGTCCATTCTTTACGTGATAATACGTTGCTGAACCCAAGGGCACACAGTTCAGTAATATGAAAAGTATAGGTGGTATGAGCCGCCTTAAGAGGATGGAATAATGAGATAAAGATGAAATAAATTTATTGACCAAACAATCGTTATAATAAAGTTACCAAATAAAATTGATACTTTTTATATGCGTAATCAAAACATATTTTTAAGACATTTTCTGATACATTAATAAACGATTCCCACCTTCAGTTACATTGAATTACTGACTGTATATCTGTTATGTTCATATAGTTAATAGTTGATATATAGCTCTTGGCAATTATTGTGCATTAACTGGATCGAACTCGCATTACCACCGCAATTATAATTTTTATTAAATCACCAGGCAAGCTGTGGGCCGGGCAACTACGAGTAGGTACCAACAAGTACCTCGATGGTCGTGATTAATGGAGAGAACGATTATATGTGGTACCACTCTGCTCGTTCGGGACAAATTATTGAGATCGCTTTGTTACTTTGCCAGTGATGCTAATTTTATTTAGTGACCATGAAATTGGATGCAATGCGTGTGTTTCGTGTTTTGTTCGTACGGCATCTTCAGTAATATTTCGCGTTGTCTCTATGCCATTTGTTTCTCAACCTTTATTGTCATCGGGCAATGTTTGCAGAAAGTCATTCTAGGATATCTTTGCAGTAAAATAGCAACAGGATCATCATGTACCATAACGACGTTTCGCTTTTATCTTTATCTGTGAATGTACACTATCTTTGGTATATTTACGGTAACGAAATATAAGATTCTATCGTTGGTTTTGGTCTTATCGGATATTATCTATTTAATTTGAATATGAAAAGGATCTTTCTTGGAGTTGACGTATTTGCTATTATGTTTCCGATTCGAGATACCGGAGTCGAAGGGATAATACTGAAATAACTTTATTTATGCGTTTAGATCTGTAGTCGATTGCAGGTCTGGCATTAGGACTAGCACAACATAAGAGTTTTAGTGTGAAATATGATTAACGAAATTAATATAATTTTATTAAAAGGCAAAATATTATTTTTTCAATATTGTATGTATAACTACCGGTTACTACTTATGTTTAAATGAATGGAAATGGACATGTCACATCGTTCGAAATGGCTTGATGTAATAATATCCTGGGCCTCAAGCACCGGATTCGGTTAAAGGAATCTAGGATGCCCGTTAATATGGATTGATTATCCGAAGAAGATAACGGGCATTCGTTGCATTAGAAATTAGAAGGCTTCCGGTTAGAACTTTGAAATTAAACTAAGCCTGCATCTAGCAGTAAACATATAAACACTGCTGACTTGATGGATATTTTTCTTGTTATCATCAATTATCAGTTTTGCTCTGTAAAATAGTCAACAATGTCGTTTAATACAATATTGTCGTTTTCATATACTCTGTTCCTTACATCTCACCAGTGTTATATTTAAAGGACAAAAGTCCTGTAACTCCTTTACAAATTGCAAATCGTTATACACAAGAAACTGCACGCTAGCGTTTGCAAACATAATAATGGCTTAAAATAGAACTGGCTATATTAGTTCTCTGCGATAAAGGCGCAATTTGCTTAGTTTACAGCTGGTCTTACGCGCTCGTCCTCGCAGGGAAAGTTCTAATTTTATTGGTTTTGTACATGTAATTTGATCTGCCTTCGTAAAATGTGATAAAAACATTATGAGAAGTTGTTGATCCGCTGTTGGGTTTGAAAGTAGTAAGGTCTGCATAACAATATTCTCTTATGTTGACATAGGCCTCTCATAAAGCGCCTCTGAGCACGATTTTTAGCTCTCCTCATCCAAACCAAATACTAATTCAAATATTTATTGCTGCGTTGTTCAGATCGTCGTGCCACCAGACTTCGTTTCCATGCTATGACTACTGACATGAGGTATCCTTTTGAATAAAGCCGTTTGCTCCATTGGTTCTCGGTTCATGTGATCAGCTCACTGCCACTTCATTCAGCTCCAGGGCCTCGTTGGGGACTTGAAATCTAAACAAGAGGTATACATTAAACAACAAAATCCGATTAGATATCCTGGGTTCTGGTCCATATTGTCCTATTCATCTGATTTCTACAAGACAACATTTCATAAAAATCTTTATCTATACAACTAAACAAAATTGGAGTGTCTGTTTGGAATATTAAAATTGAAAACGCTTTTTACTAAATGCATATGTATGTGTACACGGTACACATACCTGAACAAGTTTAAAAAAAAATTGTCTGTCTGTTTGTTTCTGGTAATCTCTGGAACGGTTTGACCGATTTGAGCGGAACTTCTACTGGAAGATAGCTGATGCAAAAAGGATTAACTTAGGCTACTTTTTATCTTAGAAATTTTACTGCATTCAGATTTACGCGGAAAAAACTTTACGACGGATTGATGCCAGCTACTACATACCATTACTAATACTGACATTACTATTACTGTTACTACATAACATTAGTTTTAGTTTAGCAGTAGGTAAGGTGTTAGGGACCCTTTTTATATTAACTTATCTATGAATGTTATTAAAGTTCTCTAAAGCAGAGAGATTGTATGCGTGTTGCACACCGCTACCCGCTAGAACCGTTTCACACACGGCAGTCGTGTATGTGTTGCCCTTTACAAGACTCCTGCACCCCGTTCATGAGGTTGTACCAGCCCACGATACGTAAAATGCTGCTTTATTTTTATTCTTAGTGTAAATTATAATACGCGAAGATAATAATATTGTTAGTATAAATACTCGTTCGGCAAAATAGGCGAAAAAGTTGTCTTGCGATATCAGTGAAATATTAATTGTTTTTTTTTTTGAGTTATTACAAAGTATTGTATATTTGTTAGTTATACTGGTGAAACCTTATGCAAAGTCAAAGTTCTGCAGGCTGGTTGGTAATGGTTATTCGTCTAAGTTTGAGTTACAAAATCGAAATACATTCGCAAATAAATATCAATGGAATAAAACATAATCGTGTAAATTGCAAATGTACACCAATAGGTGTACATAGGTTTACTATTACCTATTCGATAAATATATCTAGAGGTATATGTAAATTTGTTCACACCATGTTCAGAAGGCGCAAATAAATAATAATAATGTAAAGTTAAGTTTTAGGCGCTCACGAGGTACCAGTGAGAAAGTAAATAAATGTGTCTGGTTTATTTACTGACATTGCCGTTTTCTCTAAGTATGTTTTATTGCGTGCACTGCTCTGGGTGGGATGTTCCGTTTAGTTTGTTTCTAATAGTCTTTAAACTCGTTTTTATTAGCCCATTGCTAGTGTAAATTACTAATCTGCACCGTAAAACAGTAACGAAACAGTGTTGTGCGTAAAACTACTGATCGTAGGATACGCATAGAAAATAAAAATACCTATGTTCGATACATAAACATCCGTAAACTTGTCTATGCGAACTTTTTCCCTTAGTTACATTTACACATGTTTACAGTAACAAGGGGATAATGCGGTCGTAAATTTGTCTATGCGAACTTTTACTTTTAATTACATTTACACATGATTTTATGAATAAGCGGATCTTCTGCTTCTTTCTTGGCCGGCACCACGTTGGTGATGCTTTCGGTGTCACGGACGTCCGTGGGTGACGGTGAATGTTTATCGTCAGATGGCTTGTCTGCTTGTTGGTCAGCCATTGTCATGAAAAACATTAATAATAGTATGTTACAAATTTCCCATCTAACATGGAATTATTCTGGGGTAAGACTCAAATGCGGCAACTTGAGCGTATCACTTCTGCCATCTAATACGTGGAATCTGAGACCAAATGAGCCCGTAGTATCAGTAGTTCAAAATGACTTAAGTATGCAGTGAAGTACCATTGGATCATATTACGGTGGCACTAAATGTAAACATGTTTAGAATTTCAAATACAACACAGTAACAGTCGTAAAATACTAATAACTATATCAGTTGCATACGTTTGTAGACAGCGGTTTAATTACGGAAAATCGTAAGGTGACCGCTCCCCGTGAGAATCGGACCACTTGTGCAAAAAGCTAATAAAGTTACGATATAAAGACGTCGATTTGATCATTGCTGGTGAATGAAAGTTACCTGTGTGAACTGGTACGAGTTACGACTGATATTGGACTAGCGAACCGCCCTCGCTTCGCTTCGGGACCCGTACGTATCCGCCGCGTAGGTCCCGCTCTCGTAGTAATCTCGGGATAAAAAGTAGCCTATGTGTTATTCTGGAACATAAGCTATAATACTTCCAAGTTTAATCAAAATCCGTTTAGTAGTTTTTGAAAGAATAACAAACATACATACATCCTCACAAACTTGCGCATTTATAATATGAGTAGGATATGTAGCACTTTTGTTTGTGTATGTTTATATTCAGCAATGACATTATTTGATGATGCTTAATCTTTGATATCTAATAAGCACACGGCTTCTTGCAAGAAATAAAAGAATATCTTTAACGGGATCGCTTGATTTCTTGCGATTGAATTACTCGTTAAAATTTGTTAAAACTTTCCTACTTTATTACGTCAATTGCGAACAAACGGACAGACAATCTGATGGTAAGTGCTTGTCGCTGAACATGAAAAAAATATGGAGTAACCAAAGCCTTCAACAATGTGTTTGAGGCCCAGGTTTAACTAGGGCCCTCATTCATCCCATTTAATATTTACTCCGAGATTTACCCCAGTAAGTAATGACTCACGGAAAATAATCCCGAACAACGAAGCCATTACAAGAAAGTTGGCGCCATTTTGCTTACCGCGACACGTAATGTCGGCAGAAATAGAGTTTATGAGCTAATTAACCGAATGCATTCGGTCGGGATAGCGATGTTTCATGACATTTCGCACTTGCACAAGTGAGAGTGCGATGGCCTAAAGGATAGGATCTTGGGCTCTGAAGTTTCTGTTGCTGTTCATGGGCGTGGGAGTTGCTGGTTTTATAGTCCTTCTGCGTCAGAGAAGAATGGTTTTATAGTCCTTCTGCGTCAGAGAAGAATGGTTTTATAGTCCTTCTGCGTCAGAGAAGAACAAGGGTTTTCTGATCTTTCGAATCTTTTGAATAAAAATAGAGTTAGACAACATTATAATTACGTCTGTTAAGAAGTAGGCAGACTGGAAAAATCATTCGACGATGAATAATTGATTAAAGACATAAACTCGGCGTGCTCTTGAGTACATAACTATCCGGCTTAGACGATCCTTTCAAACTTAATAATATAGATAATAATTACTTAGATGCTCGTTAAGACTTTATTAGCTAGCTCAAGGTCGTCTTAGTTAATCTGCTTCGCAGCCGGCGAGTTGTTTTTGTTCATTGAAAAATAAATAAGGAAATACATGATTAGATGGTTGTGAACGTCGTGACTCGCGCAATTTATCACTCTTATCACAGCCATAACAAGACTTAGATCTTCGCATTAAGGTCAAAAAATAATAAGAGAGATGGATGCGAAGATGGATGGTGTTGGCTGTCTAATTAATAATACGTCAATGTTGCAGGAGTCAAGCGCATTCTGGATCGAAGGTAATGCTGTCAGAAAATCATTCGTGTATTTTATTACAGTAGTTTTGTTGATTGTATTGAATTAAAAGATGATTGTCCAGTTCACGATAGTTTTTACTGAATAGTTGCATTTATTTATATTGAAGTAATAGAAATAGTTGATGTATTTTTACGATGCCATCAAAATAAGTACCGCATTCAAAAACATTACGATTTTAACGGTTACTGCTGTTAACTTTTTAAAAAGTTTTTTGGTCCATATTCATAACACAGTTAGATTAGCAAAAGCGTCGCATCCGTTTTATCCAGATTTACCGACAGTTGCCCCCGATTCCCTCACGTTTCATCGCGTGCCATGCTGTAGCCCTCACGGGACTTTCTCACAGCTAGATTGGCGCTGATAAAAAGCTATTGGTGCCGGCTGGCCAGATTGCGCCGCGGACCTGAAAGCGCATGTACTGCACCTATCTCGCCGACACGGGCCATGGGCTAAGCAAACAGAACCGGGATGTGGAGCAAGTGAAGAGATGCTCATTTAAACCTTTCCGTAGTTTTAACTTTTTTTGTTAATATTTGAAATTGACTATTAAGGTGCCTGTCCGCGCTTAAATTAAACAAAAACAATACAAAGGGTGGAGTTGATAATACTCCGTCAAATCTATCGGGAGATCAGGGCAAATAAAAGAGATAAGTGTATTATACTCTGTTATATCTTATCATATTAGGCTTAGACGTTCACTTGCTGCTGATCTAGTAATTTTTAATTTTAGAGTAATAATTTAAGATTGGCTTTGTTGAATTTATGGGTTTAAAAGTGCATCTTGTCAATAATGTACTTTTTATTTTTCTAAAATAAAATGAAATCCAACCAAATCAAAAGGACGTCAGCTTGATTTTGACTTGATTTTGCTCTCCCTTAAATTGACTTCATTAACAGTTACGGCGAAAGCGGCAAGCTATTTAGTGTCAATCCACTTAGTTCTAAGGTTTTTTATACATGCAATTTCATCGGATTCATTAAATACGCTTATATTATTTCTCACGGCTTATGTATTAGCTGATTGGCCTACGATATTCTATTAAACGCTAGAACCGATCGCTTGCACCAACGTCATCTTACCTTTCACCGTCGAGAGATATTGTCCGTACAGCCGCGATCCCTACGCCTCATTACCATATACTGCGCCCGTGACAGCATCGCAATTAACTATCTGTTTATTGTTGTTGAATTATAAACGACGTTGCGTGGTATCACTCCCGTGTGGCAACCCCGAGGAAAGCGATTGTGTGAAAGCCCGTTTGTTGGTCGGTACAATGCAGAATGCTGTGGTCCGTATATGTTCCACTTTCTAAAGAGCTTCCTAAAACGGCTCTTTCTATTCTCTGTAAGATGGTAAAAGGCCACATAATGCTATTTTAATTATTAGTTTACTTTTTGGTCCGTGCAATTTTATCATTACGACTACGATTTTGAAATCACTAGTTAATGTTGATACATTTATTTTTGGAAATAAAATAAAAATTGCAAAACAAATTTAAGGTTAGAACGTGACATGGTTTATTAAGTGCTTCTAAGAAACTACAAACGACCGGGATAGTTTACAAGCGTTTACAAGATAGCGACGAGACGTTGAACTTTAATTTATACTTTGAGCAAGCGTTCAGTGGACGATAAATTTCAAAACTAGCGGTTACCTTTGCTGCTCACTTGTTGCCTCCTTTAAAGTAAACCCCAATTTATTGCGCTTCCGTGTGTGTATGTCCCATATTCGCGAGCGCTACACACGTGAACATCGTATTTCCACAGGCTTTACATGCAATATTTCTCGTAAAACATGACGTGTGTCGTGTGTGTGACCGGCTGAGCGGTCTATCATTGTGTAGCCGATGTCGCTGTATTTTATCGTAACTGTTTGTTATTGGCTGTATTGCTGTGCAATACACGCTGTGCCGTGCTGCATTTCTGGTGATGTTTTAGTAGCATTCTTATGAGCCGAGGACTGGTAATAGTAATGAAATATCAAGTTTTAATTATCTAGTTGTGATGAGCTGCCGACATCTTTTGCATATATCGAGAGAACTAAAGGCATTTCACTTTTACCAGGAATTAGTTTAATTTAATTACTTTTTTGTTGCTAATCTTTTGTGCTTCCGTTAAATCAATTGTTGTGAAGATACACACCATCAGTAAAAATTGATCTTTAGTATTACCAAAGTTATCGATATGGAACAATAGGGACATGGAGGGCTTGAAATCAAATGGCCAGTACAATACATATACCTATATGTCACCTCGGACTGTAGTCATATCAAGTGTTAGTCCTTGACATACTGTTCTTCAGGACTGAGGTTGAACGCCTTATTCCAAACTAAAATGTAAAGTTTCTTGCAGTAATGCAGTAGGTTGCAATATTCACAAATGTCGTTGTTCGTCCAAGTAAATTGCACTAAAATTCTTCTATGATGGAAATGTCACTTTAGTTTACAATATTAACAGCTCACGTCGCTATGTGATTGCGAAATGGTTTGAAATTTAATTCTATTGTTTGGTATTTAAATCATCCGATAAGCTGATTACAGGCGTTCAACCTTTCACGATGTGTTCGCAGAATGGTCCACACGTTCGTTTCGGATACAATTGTAAATTGTTTTTGCTTTATCTTCAGTGTCCTTTTATTAGGAAATTCGTTATAAAGTAAAGCTTATAACTCTTATGTTTACTTTATTCTTAGAGTAAAGTTATGACTAATAACAGCAATTTATCTAAAAATGTAAAAGAAATAAAAAAATAATTATTACTTGCTTTTCGGTGAAGGAAAACATCGTGAGGAAACCTGCACATGTGAGAGTTCATAATGTTCTCGAAGGTGTGTGAAGTCTGCCAACCCGCATTTGGTCAGCGTGGTGGACTATGGCCTTAAACCCTCCCAGTTTGAGAGGAGACCCGAGTCCAGTAGTGGGACAATTATGGGTTGTGATGATGATGATCTAAAAATGTAATTATGAAAAGATGTTAGTCCATAAGATAATTGTAGGATTCTCGCGATGGAAACTTAAAGATTTAACACCTAAAGTAGTACTTTATTCTATGTATTGTAAATCTTAACTGTATGCGGTATATAAGCTGTTCTTTTCAGGAGAGGCAGTGTAGTTGTATGTGTGTTTGGCTTCCAATTATTTCCTTCTCATTACTTTAATTTCGTGTTACATAATTTTCTGCATACGATTTTTCAAAGAGAAATTGTTTCTATGTAAATACAACCGAACCATTGCACTATAGTTGTTTATTGTACTTGTAATATTTATTTTAAAATGATTTTCGTTCTCACCGCGCGCCTGTCAACGCCGAGGAGAATGTGCGAGCATGAGTTATGTGTTAATTAAAGACCTGGCCGAAGTGGTATGTTAACTTTCATTGTAACCATGGGAGACTTGTATTACATATTAATAAACGTTATTAAATTGATAGTAATTGTGTTAGATTTGTGGGAGACTTGAATTACATATTAATAAACGTAATTAAATTAATAGTAATTGTGTTATTACGTTGTAGTAGCAAAGGTATATAAACTTTGCTATTTCAAGCTCTTACAATCTTCGTCTTAGTGATCGTCCGATTTTAACAGTTTTGTTCGCATTCGTGAGATCGAAAGTGATGGTTAGTGAACATAATTCATGAACTCTTCTGTGCCTCAGAGTGTACGTTAAGCTGTCGATTCCAATAGTTGTTATTTGTTAACAGTTGTTAAGTGTTGTTGGCCTACGCCAGGTTCTGTGTGGCAGCGTAAAAGTTCTCCCACGAAATCAATGCAAGATGATGCAAAATTTTGCGTTCTGCATGTTTACATCACTAATCTTTCTTCAACATGATCAAAAGCTTCTTACATGCTCGTTACTACTAATAATTAACAAAATGCATATCGTGTTAGCGCAAAAAGTTAATTAACAAGATCAAGAGTGTGAGAACTTACAAACGTGATTATGCCTCTCCATTTAACTGCGAGTGGACTTTCACTTTTAACTATCTATCCTTATTATCTTTCAAAAAATTATCCCGATTAGTTGTTTAAACGGTTATGGAAGTAGACACATGGTAGTATCGTTAGATGAGATGTTTGAATATACATTTCAAATGTAATATACAATTCCATATCCGATTCGCATGTTTGAGTGTCCTCTATAGGTACTTGTATACATTTAAAGTACGAAGTTCATCCTATGCAACTCCAACCAAGTATAAGGCTCACTTATAAATAATACAATATGAATGCAGTTCTATGACGTTTTCAACAGAAATGATGTATGGGAGT
>DWPQ01002771.1:0-10218 GCA_018251795.1 Perichares adela | reverse complement strand
GTTTTTCTTATAAATAGTTATATTGAACCATTATGCACAAATTAGAACAGCTTAGAAAAGATCATTACCTAACAACGTTCCGGCGCCAAACGACGTACTACTACGCTATAGGTACAAAATATATTTATAATACGCATACATATTATGTTATATACACAAATCCTGTTTTCCACGACTTTGTTAATCTATCAAAATTGCATTAGTTAAAATATAATTACTAACGCATAGTTAAATGTTAAATGTTATTCGGATACATTACAACACTTAAAGCAAACTAGAACGTAAACAGAACGCAAATATCATAGGAGCAATTCTTCGTGTTAACTGTACGTGTGAATAAGGCGCTGCGCATACGCAAACATTTAGTTACAAACATAATTACAAGAATCAGTTCTTGCTGTGTGTGTGTTGCTATGAAAACAATAAGATCGTCGCCGATCGCTACTTCTGGACTCTCAAGAAGATTCATGACAAATTAGCGTTGATTTAGGTAATTATCCACCCATTTCTTACATATTATTTACAGTGCCTCCAAAATATTTTTGTCCCCTTATCTTGATTTATGCCATTTTTATAAGCAACAAGGTAGTATTATGTAACAATTATTAATGAATTATACCTATGTAATAGTTCTTTTCCTTTTCTATTTATATAAATAGCTGGCATATATTTATTATACCAAACCTAGCTGACTGGTAGGAATTAAATTTGCCTTTTGGTTCGCTCAAGAGGTGACAATACTGGTACAATAAATAAACACATTACATATCTAAATTATATTTCTATAGTCTAAGGATTAGTTTAAAACGTTAATATAGGAAATTCGGAAAGTGTAATTCATAGCTCCGAAACCGCTCCTACTTAAAGGCAACGGCGTTGCTTACAAAGCTATTTGCCGTCAAAGAATCAAGTTAACAGTTCCGTGCTCATTTCCCAAATATTACGGCGTCCAACCACTACACTTAACAAAGCTGATGTTTTCTATTCGGTGCAGGATCATACAATTTGTAACCACGTAAATAATCATACAAATTACTGGTATTTATTGTTTCTTGTGTCAAATGTTTAATATCGTGTAGCTAACACTAAGCCCTGCTTGGTCTGCGATCGGTTACATTTCTGTAGCAACAGGAAAGTTGACATTTAATTAATTTAATACCTTTTCAAAACCACAATTATAATATATGTAGTGGTTCATTCATATCATACCTTTAGAAAACAGATATGCAATCCCTGTTGCTCGTGTACGATGCTAAAGATGCGTTTGAGCAGCGCCTAAGGTTAAGAAATTTTGAGCAAGCGTTATTGTGTTTACACTACATTCCGTGGCCCCACATGTGCCTAAAGAGGCCCAAAGAATTGTATATAGGTAAAATTCTCCAGAACTAAATCACTGCCTCAAATCGCCGGGTACTTGTTGAAAATTTCCTCCCGGGAACAAAAGAATATCTACGGAGCGTCTCCCCCAAAGTCTACAGAAATCACCACCACGCTTCTCCTAGGAACGTTGATGGATCTCCGGTTCATAGAAACATAAATACCAATTTTCATACAATCGATCACAGCGCGAAACGTACACGGGTATACCTATATAGGTAATACAAATTCACAGTTTAATTAAAACAAATAATATTATAATTATGTACAATTTTGATAGATATAAATACAGGTTAATTATTAAAAGCTAGTGCCTTCACATTTGTGTTAATTTTTTTTTCATAGATCCAGGAATATACCCTTATTTAAACAAACCCCATTGGTAAATAATATTCCAAAATTAAATAAAACAGTTCAATAGTGGATCACGAATATGTACTTAGATAACACGTTAAATGAATAAATAAACCAATTCAAATATTTCAGATTAAGCTTAATTAATTATGTAACAACAATTAACATGTTTTCAAACAAAAAATAAAACAATAGGCTACTTTATACATATTTATTAATGAAAACATATAAAAATAAATTCTGAAAGACTATTCGACGGCAATAAACGTTCTATTGTCTCTTTCACTCATACACGTGCGAGTGAAACGAATAGTTAATGTTATTCATATTCAATGACGTCACAACAGATAGGGCTGTGCAAAATATTATCAAAGCAAGTGCATAATGAATTGCGCCAAAGCTTTTAATACTCTACCTGTATTTATGGTACTTTTTACCGATCCAAAACACTATCAATATTTTTACTAAATATTTTTTGATGTGTGTGAAAGCACTGATCATTACGACAAACTTTAAAAGCGAATCCATCGTAGGAATCCTAAGAGCCGAAGCAGACCGACGAAGTGGTGTTTAACTCAGTAACAATTTTACTGAAATTAACTTAAATTAAATCTGCATCTATTATCTTCAAAATTATAGCTACATGCCGATGTGTGATCAAGCAAAATCACAGTACACATTTATAACTTTACTTCTTAGATAAGATTTGAAAAGATATGAAAATAATGAATTTGAAATTTAATTACTATTATTTTAAAAATACAGTTCAAACTTCTGACAATAGATGGCGTTATCATAAATGTTGTCACCTAACTCATTCTTGTTTGTTTGTTTCTGATGGACATTTTGCTGTTGGCCCTAGCGGCCGTTACAGCTTCACGCGGACAGAGGCGAGCGTAGAATGCTCAGCCAGAGAAGAACTTAAATTAGCGAGGGGAAACTTCTCCGAACATCGGGGCCCGGAGCGTCCTATTAGCACTCCCTTTGAGGTTCACTAATTCTGCGAAGCTTTGAGATATCATAGACACTATAGACCATAGACAAAAACTATAAACCATAGATCTATAATAATATGTCAAGTTGTTACAATAATAACTATCAGGTATTTTCACACACATCTGATACATAATAAGGCAAAGTTAAACACATTGAGTAAAGGGCTACAATTCTCAACAGATCGCGAGATCATTTGACACGAAATATTGTATAATACTTTAACAACAATTCAAAATCCTTTACATCGCTTACATATACATTTTATATCAACAATAACATTTGGTTCGTCGCATCACTTGAACTAGTATTTAATATAATTTTAACTAGTATTTCTTTTATTATAACAATTTAAACAACCCATTTGTTATTCTTAATACCAGAATGGCTGGCTAACGCTTGGGTTTATTGGCTTTTTTTAATAAAACTTTTGTAATTCAATGGTCTTACTGTATATATTTGTATTTTATGGAAATACGTAAGACGGACATGATGTTACGAATCCACCGAAACATTCAGAAAACTCTCTATCCAAATACACAGTAGCAGCAAACAGCTTATAATTATCAATTAATATTTAAATAAGAATTTAAATTATTTTACCAAAACTAATATCAAGTAAACTAAAATCGATATATTCCATTGCCGTTTAATCAAATTCTGATATCAAGGTATTCGCGTATTGAATCACTTGGTCAAAATATTTTTTTAAAAGAAAGGTAAATGCAAAAGAGCCTCGTTCGATTTTCAAATTACTTACATCTTGAGAACTGTTTTATATTCCGCATTTCTACTTCCTGAGCATAAAAGAAATATATATTTCGTATCAAACAATATCGCGACCAGAAGGGAACAACCCTATGTAGTTCTAGATATAAATAAGCTACTATTATATTTTTTTACAACATCATAAATTCAGCCTGTGTGTGGGTTAAGCCAAATAACTATTTTTATCTTAACATAATAAATATATTGTTAGATAATAAAAAAAAACTCAGAACGGAGGTATCTGATTGTATAGATCTCGGAAACAGCTAACCCAATTTGATGCAGTTTTCTGTAAGTAAAAAATGTCTTGGATTACATAATTTTGTAATAAATATAATTTTAAAAAGAAAAATCGTATACGGTATTATTTGTCAACATTCTGTGCGGAAGGAAAAGCTTTAACCGCTATACAAAATGAGGGATGCAAACAACATTCCAATCCACCAAGGCTCTCAATGTTACTGTAAAATAAAAAATATTGACTACTAGCGACCCGCCCCGGCTTCGCACGGGTATAACATAATAATATATAGCCTATGTCACTCACGGAAAAAAATATTAAAATCGATCCAGTAGTTTTGATTTATTCATTACTGCCCGTGGCCCGCACGCGTTAAATTTGGTAAAACAATTCCCTTTTCCCTATACCATGAAGATTTCCTGTTATCTTTGGAATATTCAAATGTTATCATACATATAAATCTTCCTCTTGAATCACTCTATCTATTAAATAAAACCGCATCAAAATCCGTTGCGTAGTTTTAAAGATTTAAGCATACAAAGGGACATAGTGACAGAGAAAGCGACTTTGTTTTATACTATGTAGTGATGTATCTCTCTCCGGGAAGGTTTTTCTACAGGGGAAGTCAACTCGCGACATATGTATCATACTAGTGAACAAGCCTCGCTTCGCATCGGGACACTTAGGTATCAGCCGCGTAGGTCCCGCTCTCGTAGGAATACGCGCATACACCCCCACACAAAAACGCTCGCGCGTACGCACGAACGCATACACGTACGCACGCACACAGTGAAACACTTACGTGGCGCGATTGTTCGCAAATATCTACTGAACGACTAATATACTTACAACTTATACAACGCAGCGCTTGCTTGTGCTAGAGATCGCGTCCGGCGTCCCCTATGTAGCCCACGACTGAAGCATTGCAATCTCATCATCTTCCTCTGTGGAGACAAACAGTAACAATTTTTTAGCATCAGTATCAAGTAAATCGATGTGGATAAACAAGCCCTCAACAGATTCTTCTTTAACCGATATAAGGCTGATGACATCCGTGATGTTACCACCCGCTCCCGCGGGAGTTAACAGACCCAGATTCGTCCTCCGATTAATCGGGGGGCGCCTGGCAGAGACCTGGCTAGCCACACGGTCAACGATACAAGGTCCACGCTAAATAGCGGGACCTTACACCATAAGTGTACCGTCAGGGGGGCACTTGTCCTCCCGAGTTCAAGCCCGGGTAAAAAGGAACTATCCTTGAGGCCCGAAAAACCCTAGCCGTTCCCTAAACGCAGTAACGCATTAGGCAGATAGGACGTAGGAAGACCGACTGTGATGTTACCAATCTGCTTGGACGGTAGTGACTGCTTACCATCCGATGACCAATTTATGGTGTTAACTAGGTTTGGTTTTATTTTGATAGTCTGCTAACAAATACGTTATAGAGGACAATCTTTTATGTGTGGAGCAGGAGACTCTTTCTCTATTTACTTTTCTTTTATAAGATTTCAAATTTTAAAGCCTTAGACAGGTAGATCATCTAGAAAGAACGGAGTCTAGCAGAGCTATCAAAACGAAGTATAGCGACACAGTAGCAGAATAGGAAGCGACAAAAGACAAGCGACAGAAGACAGATTTAAATGGAGATGGATTAAAACAAAGAGTTGCAGTTTATGTCAGTGTGTTGTAAAGTTTTTCCCGCGGAAATTCTACGATAAAAAGTAGCCAAGTTATTTATTGCATCAGCTATCCTTTATTGAAAATCCTTTATTGCATCAGCTATCCTTTATTGAAAATCGTCTAAATCGGTCCAGCCGTTACTGAGATTAGCCGGAACGAATAGACAAACAGACAAAAATAGTAAGAAATGTTATTTTGCTAAATGTACCGTGTATATACATATAAACATATGCATTTAGTAAAAAGCGGTTATTTTAATTAATATTAGAAACAGACACTCCAATTTTATTTATTTTTATACATGAATACCCTATCAATATAATGCAATGTCTAGACTGTGACGGCTCCGACAATAACCACTGTAAGTTTTTAAACTATGGTCCTACTGACTTATGATCTTACTCCTCCCACATCAAATACCCCTGACTCACCAGTCTGCTTGGACTTGCTCGGCTTAGGCTTGTCGTGAACAAGCTCGGAGGCAGGCACGTCTGGAAGGTTGTCCGTGGGCACGCTGATGCCTATCATCTCCTTGTCGAGGTCCTCCTGTCAACGCACAAGGATTGTATGAGCTGGTATACTCAAGTTCAATGTTTATTGCTGTTTGGATAAGTGTATTAAGAACAATGAATAACGCAATTCAAAGATACTCTTGAAAATGCGACCTATTCAAAAAACTTGTGAGCTTCATTTGTAATTGTTTGTTTTCTTTTGAATAATTAACTCTGTAATTAGTTCCGCACAGGGTAGGAAATAATACTATTTAACATAATTATGTGTATGTTTAAAAAGATGTGTTAATGAGTTTCTTCTCATCCATGATAAACCATCTTTCCGAAACGGTAGTAGAAGCAATAATTGACGTGCATAAGTGCATCAGTGATACCTATATGAATACGTGGTTTTGAATTCGTGTTATGCTGGGCCCCGACATTTGGGGACTAAATCGTTGACAAATAATGAGACATAAAGGCACATTATGCTTATCATAACACAAGTACCGGTACCAGTTTTAATACAACCGCTCGTTTCCAACTGACCTGTTCCAACTCCTCGAGCTCTCTCTCCAGTTCATCCTCGTCGATGTCATTGGGGAAGGCCACGTTGTTGCTAATAGCGTCGGTGATCTCGCGCGAGATGTCGTGCTGTTCGGCTATGTCGTCCATTATGTCATGAACCTTGTCCACGTCGCTGAGAATAATAATAAACAACATAATATTGGACATACTGAATTGAGTTTAACATACAAGATGTTAAACTGGGCACTACGTGTATTTTGTATACTGTTTCTGATGGACATCTTGCTGTTGGTTCATTTTGGCGTGTTGCGGCCTTTATAGTTTCAAGGAAAAGGGGCGAGCTTGAAAATGTTTAGCTAGAGATTAAGTTACATTAGCGAAGAGGTGGGGAACCCTCTGGAAAAAATAACGGTTACGAGCGTCGTAAAGGCAACACGTGTGGGGTTTTGTATATTGTACACTAAATTGTACATTGTACACATTGTGGACATAGCACACAATTTATATAAGGAACAGTACACACTTAATTTCACAAAGTACATTATTTATCGCAGTGTAGACAAAATTTTAAACCTTTTAATTTTTAAACGATAGTAGGAGTAGAAACTATCGCACATAATTCTATTGACAAAATACCTCCATGCTTAATTGATTTTAAATTTGAGTCACTTACGCAGAAGCAACTTCATTCAAAAAACAATCAAGTGATATTATTGTATATAACGACAAAATGACACCTAAGTAATTTAAGATTAAAAGACGACATTTCTCTTTTAAAAATACATCCGTAATTAAATCAGAAACCAAAAACGGGAATTCTTAATGTCTATGGAATATCTTCCATAAATTTCCGTTAAGTTTTTCATGTATAACGGCATATAATAAAGATGCCAACATTTAACAGAATACTTACATATCCTTATGAGCGAGTTTCATAGCATTGGCAGCGTCCTTCATAGTGTTGAGGACTTGAGCGTTAGTGTTGGCTCCCTCTAATGCCTCGCGCTGTGCTTCAATTTGAGTGAGTGTGCCATCAATCTGTGTCAACTGCTTCTCGTATCGCTTCTTGCGTTTTAATGCAGCGATTGCCGCTGGAAACAGATATAATAATATGATTATTATATATCAACAACACCTAGATGCAGAAGGACCAGTGTATTGGTATTCCCGTTTGATTATAACGCGAATGTTTTCAAGGCAAGAGTGGATAATTGATGTGCATAAGTGTATCAGTGATACCAACATGTATAAATTAATTTGAATTTGATATTGATAGGCTTTCAATAAGTTAGTGCGTTTCACCATCTATGACTATGTCAATACTTATCAGTTGGGATTCTTGGGATCATAGTCAAGCACTAACATGTCTTAAATAAAATAAAAATAAGTTAGTACTCAGTGCCACTCTTCTTGATCAGAAGAGTCAGGAGCAAGTCCAATGCATTGCTTGCCTCTTAACTATGGAGAACCAGTTATGTTAATGAGGTCTCTGACACTCCTTACAAACCATTTCACCATATTTTTTGTAAGGAATGTGGAAATAAGCCAGACATCTGAAAATATATGGTACCTTGCATGCATGCATGCTTATTGGTATTACCTATCAGTTGACCTTGGTAATTTAAGGAAATGTGTGATACACATTACAAAAATGTCTCATCATTATGATCATAACATCCCAAAATTTTCCCACTGCTGGGCTCGGGTCTCGTCTAACCCTTTATGGGTTTAAACCATAGTCCACCACTCTGGCCAAATGCGGATTGGCAGACTTCACACACCTTTCGAGAACATTATTAAAAACATATGGAACTGTGCAGGTTTCTTCACAATGTTTTCCTTCACTGAAAAGCAAGTGATAATTAATTTTCTAATACACACATAACTTACAAAACATATGTGCATGCCAGAATCAAATGCACAACCTGCCGTTGGGGAGACCAACATTTAAACCACTAAGCTATCACTGCACAAGAATATACTTACTTAAATATGGATTAAATAATACTTATGTATAAATAGATGAATAAAGAGATTAATGAGTAGGCTCATAAACATATCCAATGTAGTAGGATACTAACAACTTTACTTGGTCACATACACTTTCCTCTGTGTTTACTGCATATTAATGATATGTAGGCAGTTGTCCAAACACAGATATATGGCAAGCACACAATTGTGTCTGTAAACTCAAGATTAAAAATACTGCATTTGAATCCTATATTCACAACCAATTTTCAATGTGGTGTGCATATTAGAAATTTAACCACAAGTAAAAATTGGAAGTTCATGTAGGATTAAAACCCTCACTCTGTGAATCAGAAGGCAAAAATTTGAGCAAGCATACGTCACTGATTGTAAATAAATATGTAGTGAAGCTTATATAAAACAAAAGTACTTTGTCCAACAAGCAATAAGAAACCTAGATGACTCATGATAATTAATGTATTATTTAGTCAAATGATAATCCTTGTTGCTGTGTAGAAACTGTTACAAGTGGGTTAGCTACATATATAGTTTCCTTCGACAAGCTAAGTCATTGAAGCAGAACACACAATCTGCTTTTGTTGTGACATATTATATTGTGTAACGCAAGGAAGAATTGAACAATAAATTTAATTGAATCACAAGGTCAGAAAGATGTCAACAAAACTTATACACAAGCCACATGAACAATAAAAAACTGTAGAAAACTACGAAAATACAATACCTCGCTTATTTTTCGTGCCATTTTTCCTAGCCGTCTGTATCTCAATCTCGATTTTACGTTCGAGAAACTCTTGCTTTTTAATCAGCAACTCTTCCGTCTCGCGTAATTTTTGTATAGCTTCATGTGTCGTGGGACCTTTTTCCTCCTTTTTGCCCCCAAATAGCTTCCCCAGAAAACTCATTTTACAGTTTTTGCCCCCTTAAATCTATAGTAACGTCAACAACCGCAATATTTTAGTAATTACGCTTACGATAACGATATTCAACATCTAAGTTCACACATTTCTCAAAAGAAATTATGCGTCATCTGCATCGCTCGCAACGTTCGGTCAAAACCTAATAATCCAATGCCGTAATCCCAAAATGTAACAACAACCAAACGATTGTAATAACACAACATTCACCTGGACCTATTTGGTATGTTTAAGTTAATTTTAACTGTCTAAAAAGATATACTATTATTATAAGATATACGATGGGTGACTGAACAATAAAATTATGCTTGGGAAACGGATATGAATTCAGAACGCACTTCAAGCTGTTTTCTGTCAAAACATATTATTTTTGTCATTCTCAAGAATAAGATCAACTTTTTTTTAGATAGTAGGTAGGTATAGTAATTGATACGTTTATATTTTAAAATATTGTAGCTTTCGTTACTAAATAAAAAGTTTGTCTATATTCTATCTGTGTTCAGGAATTTTGTAGAATATTATTTTCTCCATTCAAATACAAGTTTATTTAAAATTGTCACAGACTAGTTACGATACAACAACGAGCGACCTACCCACGTATTCTACATTTGTATAATCTACAATGCTGGAACGAATGTTATGAAATTGAACAATTCATCGTCCCATAACAACAGATAAATATCATGATATACGTGCATACAAATGCAATGTGAAATCTAAAATATAATTAGCCAGGAAAACTGGACACTCGACGGATACACGACATTTTAACACTATGAAAAAAGAAAAAACACTATGTTATGTCAAAATGGAAATTGTAAATGACAGTGATAACTGACAATGACAGTTGATTTGTTGTTGTGGGTTTATTGATTCATGTGGT
>DWPQ01002770.1:0-10219 GCA_018251795.1 Perichares adela | reverse complement strand
TGAGCGTGAACGGTTACCGCTAAGATTTTTGTCAAGGGGCTCTGAACAGTGACCGAGTGCTCATTTTGAACCAGTGACGTAAGTTCTTTAGCCACGATATTCTTCTTCGTCCTACACTTCTTTTGCCTTGGATCTTCCCGTGGATAATGAACTTAACAGGAACACTGATGCCAGTAACTTATTCGACTCCCCGTTTACTTAAATTTCGTTTATTCTCGCTTGACCGTCTTGCTCGTCTGTGGTGATACAAGTCCGTCTCCTTGCTATTTCCATTAGGGTGACTTCGGTTGCAATCGACTGAACGCTATTAAATAAATACCGTGGTCAAGATAAATGGATTTCCTACAGATTAGATTTGTCTGTTAGCAAATTGATTAGTCTGAAAATCTAGACTGTATTTTATTATATTCAGAGCGTTATTGGGATTAAAAGAATCAGAAAATAATATGAAAATGATGTATGAGGAACAATTTCAAGTAATATATTGATCATTTAATTTCATTAAAAACAAGTGGTTTCGATCGTGTGTACCTGTTCAATATTTTCGTGTTCGTCATATTTATCTTCACATGTTTCGCATGTGACAGGATTATCTTTATCTTTTGCTCTGTCAGCGATCTTTGCGAGCCGGAAATGGCGAGCCATGGCCGGCTATTTCCGGTCAGGGGACAAAACTAGCGCGATAACTAACCGAAAATAATTTACGAACTACCGTACATAAACATATCGTGTCGCTTGCAGACGGAAATTAGGTAAATTCTCTATACGTTTACAATAAAATAATAAATTTAATTTTCCTTATTTAAATTACAGTGTTACTTTAAACAAAAGAAAAACAAAAGGCAAACCTGTTTCACTGTCAGTATTGGAGTGTCAGTAATAAGTGTCATCCACTCCTAACTTATCAACAATTTAATTATTCATTATTTAATGAATAAGAACGGTTATAATATACACCACTTACACTAATTAATACATAAAAATTTATGAAAATTAATAACATTATACAAACGAAATAAAACGAACTAAAATAAAGATAAAATTAAATGAATTCACAAAAAAGAAAATACAATCATTAATTGAAAGAAAATAATAATAAAATAAAAATTAGGAAATAAAATATAGTTGCAAAATATTACCTAATGTTATCATCTAATAACACACATTGTCATCTGTAATCATGTATTAACCTACTGTAAGTACTCTGTACTTTTTCATCGGTGTATTACTCTAGACGTTAAATAAATAAATAGGTAGTAAAAACTACATCGCAATACAAGCTGATAAAATTCAAGGAACAAGTTAATTCCGTAAGCTGTAAAACAATTGGAATTGGAATAATAAGAATAAAATGTTTAACAAAGACTCCACCCGCCTTTAGCAGGTAATAAACTGTTCAAGATAAGGACCAAAAGCTCATTACGCACCCTAAGATTGGGGTGGGAGGGACGCGCCCGCAGTATATAAGGAAAAAACTAAAAAAAATATTTAGTTAAAAATTGTACATTGTACACTAACAGGTCAGATTCAAAATTGTGAAAGAAACGAACGTTTTAATTTTGGGTTTAAGTTTAAGGTTTACAGTTCAGTGCAGTGATATTGTTTAATGTGATACGTTCTGATTTCAAAATCTAATATGCCTAAAACGGTAAGTTTCAGGTGTAACAGAATACCGGTTTTACAATCGTTCGTTATAATTAACGGTCAAACTATGTAAAACTAGCTAACCGTTATATTCCTTATGAGGATAGCAAGTCTCCCGTTTAAGTGTAGCGACGATCGGTTATTCGAACGCCTGATGTTCTCACATAGCAAGTTATCTATCGTTGTATAATCAATGATTTTTGTAGGTAAAATATTACACGTTTTCCCGTACGAATGAAGCATTTTGTCGTGGTAAAAAGTAGCCTATGTTCATCAGGGATAATATCTGCTTCTAATGGTAAAATAATTTTACAAATCTGTTCAGTACTTTCGGAGTATATTCAATACAAACAAATAATCAAATCTTTCCTGTTTATAATATTAGTATAGATATAGTTATATACTAGGGACCAGTTGTACTAATTACACGCGTTAACAGAAATAAAAATATTACCTAATGCTGATTGCTTTGTGCAACATTTACTAGATAACAGAAAATTTCTAGTACGCTCTGAAGTTGTCTTCAGTCCCGCTAATACCTATAATTAACTATAACGACTCGACTCGTGTCGGTGTTTAGACCGTACTAGAAAGAACAATATCAAGCAAACCATGGGTGGCATGCTCCCTCCTCGCCTCACACCCCGCGGTCGTCTTTATAAGTTAGCAATAACAAAAGCCTAAAAGAAAATATAATTCTTACATTTTAGTTCTGATATGCTTTCCCGTAATTATTATTTATAGTTTAAGAAATTGTATCGGATAAATATGACACTGAAGACAACGGAGAGTAGTAGGACATGTTATCATTCGCTAGATACACGAACCTCTAGGAAAGGGTTACGAGCTTTTTCAATAATTCAACCCCCCTGAACATTTTGTACATTTATTGCTCCGACGACATGAGTTTTTTTTATCTGTAATTCGTTCCAAACTTATTACACCCGTGGTTATTAATCAAACAGGTAATAAACAGTAATAAAGTAATAATAATAATAAAGAGGTAAATAAATCGGTTGTTCAATTGAAAAGTGTAATTTTACATTAATTTTTATAGGAGACAACAAGTGATCTTGCTTGCAGAAGACGTGGAAGACCAGCTGGAAAAAACCGAACTCCACTCTCTCAGGTAAAGACTTTAATCTTTTTCCTAACTCCAATAACTGTAAAAGAAAGTAAACAAATGATTCTTATTTTTTCCTAAATTTAAATAGTGTGTTGTTTATAACTTGATGTATCTGCTTTCTAAATTTAAGTATAACAACAAAAGCCTTTTGTGTACGTTATATGATATTTGTTAGGTATATCTATTACATTATGGTGTGCGCAATTAAGTATATTGTATTGTATTTAAGTGTATTTTTCATTACTTTGCTAATGTATCTGCAACTTCAGGCAGAAAGGCGAGCTCGTAACGCCCAGTATGAGCGAGAGCGACGCAACGATACCTCTGACGCCATGGCCCAACTCGCTGCGGCTGCCGGCTGCGATATCAGTGTAAGACCCATTTTTATATCCTCTACGAAGATTACCTTTAGTAGGAAAAGTTAATTTACTTTAGATAAGTCGCCTCTTACCACTATCTTCGGTAATACCAAAGGTAATATCTCTAAGATTTTCACTCAATTAAATATCTCGATGCAACTTAGAGAGGTATCACAAGATGACAGCGTCGGTATGTAATAAATGCTATTTTCAAATACAATACAAAACACTTTATTGTACACCAATAAAATGCATACATACAGATATAAAAATCTACTGTAGACACCATTACCGACACTGGGTGCATTCGTATGACATCCTGAAGTCTATCCACAGGCCACCCATAATGCGTCGGATGGTCGACGAAAGGAGTTTTAGTGGATAGTCATCTCATACAAGTGAATTCAAGTGACTGAGTGATATCTAATTAGAAGTTTTCACTCCGATAACGAAACGGCTGCATTACCAAACAATACCCCACAACGGATGCCTATTTGCATGCCAATAAAGTGCCTTAGGACGCTTGCAGCTCCTTTATTTCGAAAACGTATCCCCTATTTTTTCTTCTCCTCTTCACTAATTTAAGTTAGGCCGCTGGAGCCAACAGCAAAATTCTTTTAGAAACAAACGAACCGTACAACCTTTTTTTTGGCAGTTTGGATGACGACACTTACTCCCCAATAATGCTTGTCGAAATTATTACATTACCGCTGCTCTTCATTTATTAATATTTAATTTCAATTACTCGTAGATATCCAATGGAGATCTCCTCGCTACTGTCCTGGCGCAGCTTCAAAAAGCCGCCAAACGTAAGCCTTCCGAAGATATCGAAAGCTTAAGACGTTGTAATGAGAATTTAATGGAACAAAGTTAGTATCTTCACTCCATCTACCTTTTTTTGTTTTATCTGGGAAATGCCTTGACGCATCCCGTCCACCCCGGGTATGCAGGCCTCCCGGAGATGTTAGAATACCTGGTAAAACCCAGCGTTCTCTCATCCTCTGAGACTTTATCATGCTACTGCGGCTTTCCTCCTACCTAAACACTGTCTTTGTCCATGCAATTACTTGCATCTTTTTTTAACATTTTATTTATTGACATAATGTTAATTCAGTTGCAGAATTGGAACAACGCCTCGGCTGGAGCGATTTTGAAGATGATAAAGAAAACATAAGTGAATACAGTCACAACAAAAATACAGAGTCATGCCAATCGCGCAATAAACACAGGAGAATCAAACAAGAACCACAAAGTCCAAACGAACAACTTACGGAACCGGACTGGTTTCCTGAACCGGAAACCTTTAAATTAAAGTTTGAACAATAATCCGATATCGGATTTTATCTCAATAGCCGACAAACAAATAAATAGGCTTTCAAGAAGTGGCCGACATCACCCGTGAAAACTAGCTACACAAAGGCTTCATCGATACAATGGTCTAGAAAGAATCAGACGCAATTGGCCATGAGCAGTTGCTGGGAATTGACATAAGAAAACGGTTCGGAAATGTAATGTTTAGTAAATTTTTGTTACTAAGTTTATGTAATTATAACAAAAATACATCATACTTTGCAATGACAGTTTGGTGCAGCTGATTATTTAAATTATTGATTTTGTTAAGTGTAGTTTAAATTAATTCGTAATGATAGTTATATTGAGCTAGTATATGTTTTTCTTAATTTTAATTTGAAAAGGTAGCAAAATTAAATTAAAAATTAAATTGTAAAGGTAGCAAAACGTTTACCTCTTTAATAGATTTTCTTTTTTTAATATATTGATAAAATGATTATGAATAAATTCAGTTCGTGATAACAATGTGCATTAAATTAATTTTACAACTAAATAATTATTGTAATAAAATTATACTTAAGTTTTTTACGTTTAATATAAACAAATATTTAAATTCTTGGTTTTATTTAACTGATCTTTCGCCTGGTAAATGGTAAGTGAAAAGCAAACAGTTTATTTAAATTAACGTTTATAATAATAATATATTAAACCAATAGAAAGCCGACTGCCGAATTTATCTGATAACTAACCGGAGTTTTTATAGAATAGGGAAGCGGTTTTCAAGGGATGGATGGATGGCGGTGTACTTTTATCATTTTAGTTATGACAAATGGTAAAAAATATCCCAAACTCGGAATTAAGGCCGGAATATTCACCAAATTAGTTAAACTGCCTATTCATTCTATGATTCAAATATTTCACACTTGCAACGTCATCTAACAGGCTAAACCTACCATCCTTAGCACATCTTTGTTTATCAAAATAAGTGCATCCGATGGGATCGTAGACTTATAGTAAGTAAAAAAAAAACAGCAAAATCCCAAATAAAATAATCAAATAAATAAAAAACTAACGGAGTATTCAATATATTTCGCCAAAATCTTTAGTCTTCTAGAACAAACAAACAAAATCAAACACTTTCTTTGTCAGAAAACAAATATTTTACATTAAACTCGACCGATATACAAAACTGGAGTCTGTTACAGTACAAATACATTTACAATGCAATATGTGAGGGTAGAGACAGAACTACATCTAGACACGTGGTCGAGACACCCCGGAATGTTACTGCTTAGTCAAACATAATAACAACTGTTCAAGAAGACTTATGTCTACAACCTTTCTTGTTGGATATTCTCAACATCCATTAAAAACCTTAAAATATATTTAAATTTATATATCGTTAAAATATGGACTAAATTTTGTACAGAAGTTAAAATCATTATGCAACCTACGATCAACGTAAGACATCGTACTTCTTAATTAATGGTAAAATAGCTATTTGCGCGCTTACAAAAATACAATACTATCACATGTATGTATTATATTGTAGTCATACAAAAATACAATACATTCACAGATGCATTATACTGTAGTCATACAAAAAATACAATACATTAACATGTAGGTACGTATTATACTGTCATGCTCGTTTTTCATACAAGTTATAAGTAGATACTTAATTTAGTATAGTATTCATTTTACTCAAGTAATGTAGTTCTTTTATATCAAATCAACATTCAAATAATGTATGTATGTAAAAATGTTTTGTTTGGGACGTAAGCTTGAAAATAACTTTAATTTATATTTAGATGCTTGTCCCCAATTCCAAACTTAATTCGTATACTTGATTAACCACTGTAATAGATGAAATATGTATAAATATATTTGCGACATTGAGTAAAAAAACGGAGCTAGTTCGAATTTGACTTGCGTTGGATAGTTATTACCCATTGTAACAATATCCAGGATAATTATCCGCTTTTTCCTATCAATACTTAAAGACAAAATTTACATATAACACTTGAAAATAAATTGATCCCTAATTGCCCACATTTCGACCCCCAAAATCATAATTCGTTTATTTACGTCAGTGATTGGGTCACCTATGTGTAATTTTTTTCCGGCCAGCAGATTAGGAGATTAAAGATTAGGGCAGACAAACAGACCAATCATATAAGGATTCCGTCCAATGTACCGAACTCTACGGTTTCAAAAATTTACAAACTTATGTACTTCCTGGGGACAGTGATTTTGAAAATGGAACCATTGAGCACTGACTTCTAAAAATATGACCTACTAAACATATCCTACAAATGATTCCAACTAAATTTACCTAGACACATTAATGTTAATTAATTTCGAATCAACAAATTAATATTTTTTATTTCGTTACATTTAAAAGCCTTATATAAAAATACTTTTAAATTTAATTCTAAAAATGTTATTCTCAATTCCCATTACAATTTGTTGTCCAGATCTGAGTAAATGTAGAATATAGTTTTAAATATTAAAACACCATAGTAAATTACCTGTAAGTAACCTTGCCAGAACTACAACACACTAAAATGTATTTTCACGCAACGCATACAATAGTATGAATTAAAAACTATAACCATTAAGACAGGAGAACGGCTTTACTTTAAGATATTTATTTTAGTTATACCGAAAGAGAATCTCCAAAACGAACGTCCAACTCTGAGCGCGGGCACGCGAACACTGAGATTACGGCAGCTCTGACAGCTCGAGCGATGAGAATTACGAAATACCCTCGGTCCGCTCGGCGCCTGCATATGAACGCAGTGACCGCCTAGCCGCGTATAGAGGCGGACGTGTGTTATAAAGATTTAAACCGTTCTCCCGTCATAATGGATACAGTCACTCACGAATCCTTTAGCAATAAAAAACTGTATCTATAACGAGAGTATCATCTCTGTTAAAACAACATCCTTATACGTATTATAAGACTGATGAAAATATCCAGTCAAAAGATTTGCTTACAGACGTAAACATTATCACTGAACAACTTACAACCAGAACAGAGACCTTTCGAACTAACAAAAAAATTAATGAATTGCATTGCCCGTTAATAGCTTTGGCTTTATGAAATAAACTTAAACATTGCTTGTTGATTTAAAAAAAACAAAGGTCTCTGTCTGTATCTAGTACTCCTGAAAGAATCAATTGCAATTTAAACACACTTCTACCATGTAATATGATAGTTATCTAGCGACTTGATTTATGGCAGGCTAAGTTATGTAAAGGATACCTAATGAATGCACATGCGGTTTCGCATACGAGAAATCACATTTAGGAGTAATTTCCCAAATTCTTATTTTAAATTTACTTTAATACGCCCCTCTATAATTACATAACCTCCTTAACTACAGGAAATATATTAGGCGGTGAACATTGCTCTATTAAACTTACTTCTAGCAAAGTTGGGCGTGGCATATTATAATCATAAATATGTTTCCATAGACAGAAAAAAATTATATTGAAAAGAAGACTCTTAAATATTTTTTCTAATTATTACCAGAGTTTATACTAAGACAAACTATACACCAAAATGTTCTTGCTAATTACTATACATTGCTAAAAACCGCATGAAAATCCGTACATATTAAGATTCTCGCATACAGACAGAAAGGCTAAATGTTATTTACAATTAGTACACAATAGTATATCCCAGTTGCTTCCCTAACAGCAACGTAACAAAAATTCAAAACAGAAGAATTTTTTATAGTTTCTTTCACCATAACAAAAGTGTCCCTGCTATGAAGTGATTTTAACATGAGAATTAGGAGCCATTAATGCTTAAAAATCTGATGTTATATCGTAGCCATCTGACAGGATTACAATTGAGATCATCCAAACTTACGACAGCTTATGAAGTCCATAGTTATCGCATAGACATTTTTAATATTGCTATATCTATGTTACAAATATGTCATGACAATTCCAGCCTGGTATAAAATTAAATGTCAATCTAACATGAACCTTAAAGCCATGAAGCTTATTTTACTTAAGTAATTTTAATAGTATGAATAGAATTTCTAACTCTCATTACCTTTAAAATGTTGTGTAAACTGCAATTGATCTTCCCAGGACCATTAATTATGCAAAAACTAAACATTAACAGCATTAATTTTGAGCTTCTTCACACGTCTGGTGGTGCCTTCTCCGTCTGAACTGTCCGTGTCGTGTGAGCTGCCTTCAGATTTGATGCCTAGCCCTAATTCATGTGCATCCACGTAGTTACCAGTTGCCCGCGCCTTTTCTAATGCTCTGACTGAAAAAAGATACAGAAATTAATCTATACAACTAAATATAATTGGAGTGTCTGTATGTAACATTAAAAATAATCGCTTTTTACCAAATGCATATATTATTATGTAATGCACAGTAAATATACCAATTTTTTTTTTTTGTCTGTTTGTTCTGGCTAAGCTCTGGAACTGCTGGATTGATTTTGACCAGACTTTCAGTTAAAAAAAGCTAATGTAACTTAGGCAACTTTTATCTTAGAATACACGCGTGATCGCGATTTACGCGGGAAAAACTTTGCCTTCCAAAAATATACTTCATTATGTATATTTGTAATTCATTACAGATTTTGGTAAATAATATATAAGGAAGCATGCCAAATGACCAGAGCCTCTAGACAAAAATCTTAGCGGAAACCGTTCACGCTCACGCTATTTTAAAAATGTATGGAAAGGACATTGGCTGCGAAAAGATTATGTGCTGTCACTCCAATAACCTTTCTGCAGGGACTGTCATTACCATACATTTTTATAATAGCGTGAGCGTGAACGGTTAACGCTAAAATATTTGTCTAGGGCCTCTGGTACGATATTGTTACAGGGTGCATGCAAGATTCGAAGTCCATACACCCGAGCATGAGACTGATGTTCAACCCACTAAATTATAACTATGATGATAAAGGTAACCATACATATGATCCTGGTGATCATAACAACCATGAAAATTATGTTTACCAATTTGTTATCATCATGACAACCTATAATTATGCAATTTCTATACCTTTGCAGAAATTATCCTTCCACCGTTGTCACCAAAGCCCACTGCCCAGTCCTCTTCTCCACCACTATGATAAGTGATCTCGATGTCCACATGGTTGAATAGGTAGTATGTGTCTACCTGGCTTGGACTAGTTTCCACAATGGGAGTGCAGGTATCCTGATAATATAAAGAAACAAGTTGAAAAACGCTTGTAGATACAGTGATTGTGATAATTATAAATGTACACACTCTTGGGATATTATTACATACTTTTAGGATACCAGTACATTGTGAGTGTGTATATTTTGAAATATAATTAATAATGACATGTTTTAATAATTGACATTTGTGTTATAATCAATTATTAAATTTAATTAAATTAATAATCCGAGTACATAATATTTTGCATACCATAAAATTCCATTTATTTTATGTACCTACATTGATGGAAATAAACGATTTAAAATTTGATCTGTACTCAACATTCCAATTATCAAGATCAGATTCATGCTCATTGAAATACAGTCTACTATTTATTATGTCCCTCAGTATTCATAAATAATGTAATATAGTTGTACTGCTTATTTCATTCATAATTGAGAACCCAAATCAAAGCTAGCAATTATTTTAATTGGTTGCAAATGTATACTATCATTTATACAACATAAAATACAAGCATGTTGAGTACCCATTGCATTATGAAATGAAATTTAATTTATTCGAAGTAGGTTTTGACAAACACTTTTCGAAAGTCAATTTACGCCATCGCTTCTGC
>DWPQ01002769.1:0-10220 GCA_018251795.1 Perichares adela | reverse complement strand
GACGGGACTTTCACTGGAAGACAGCTGATGTAATAAGGTGTAACTTAGGTTACTTTTTATCTTAGAAATCTTGCGGGTTTCAGATTTATGCGGATTTTTTTTTTGCGACGCATTGATTTTTACGCGGGTAATGCCGCGGGCACAGCTAGTTAAATTATATTTGTTTACAGTTGAAATCGCAAGTGTCAACGTTGACACAACGTAGCTTGAGGTAACATTTAAATAAGAGACGGCAGCCGGCAGTGACGCAACCAATGTTTGTACAAATTCGCTCGCCAATTGTCACCAGTGTCAATATGTAACGATAGTGTTAAAATATATACGCTTCAATAACGATACGTGACTGGTCGTATAATAAATACACATGTTTTTACACGTTTACAAGATTCACTGAATTCATTATGAATGAAGTGTGAATTACGTGTTTCGTGTATTTTATGCTAAGGGTTTACCGTACTGTAATGTGTATTCCAGGAAACTCCGTTCGGATTTTTAATTCAAATCATTTGCATATGTGGGTATTTGATCTATATACTTAATGCACGTCATATATTATTTCCACTGCTGTTTCGAAAATATGTTTTGTAATAGAGGAGAAAATGCAGTGAAAGAAAATGGTAATTACAAATACAGGTCTTAGTCTGTGTCCTACTAAACGAATTTAATGTTAGATGTTAAAAACTCCTGGTTTATTGCAAGGCGAAGTCTATTCGAGTTGAAGTTTAACTTATGAAGCTATCGATGTTTGTGCGAGTTCTATCCAATTTAGTTGCTTTAACATCACAACAACACACACACACACACACACAACAACATTATATTTTTATTTTGAGTGTTTAAATCATTGAAATTGATAACCATAATTGTGCGGTTCGAGAAGGATTCGACGTAACGATTAAAAATATCTCTCTAATAAATTGAAATCCTCTTGGATTTCAAAGCGTCACATTAAGTTTTGGTAGTGAAAAACCAGCCGTCTTAAAGGTTTTTGTACTTGGTCCATAAATAACTAACCACACAATATTGATTGACCGCCGCCGAAGTGATGTAATGCGTCGGCAAAAACCGACAGAGCACGTGTGCGTTTGATTTATTATCAAGACTCGGTCCATGTTCAATTAACTATCGCTGTGCGGCACATCATTGCTAAACTGTAATTTTTTTATTACTCTGCAGCGAGATCTGCGACCTCCACAAGCACACGCCTTGTTGTTTGAACTTTGGTATCACCAAAGGTGTTCGTTCGAATTCTCCACACACCGCAATTTTTTCAAAGTTATGTGCGCTTTTCAAAGTTATTGCTTACGCAGGACTCATAAGGAATAACCCAGAATACCTACTGAAACCCAACAACTTCATAATGCTACAGTGGCTTACGTCGCATGCGTTTCTTCGTATAGAAACCTGCACAAAAAAGGGTTCTCCAATAATGCCTCGAAGGTGTGTGAAATTTGGCAATCTGCACTTATCTAGTGTGATAGAATATGGACACGCACAGATGAGGAAATGGCTAGAGCATACAATCTATATTATGTTTGCTAATAAAAAAATATGTAGAGAAATGTCATTCGTACGTCTATCGAAGTGAGCGGTAATGGATAAAATCCGTACGACATTCTTATTACTCTGTTATATGTGAGAAAAATCCAAATCTCTGCGTAGTTCTAGTCTTGTTAGAATCGCACAAATAACAAAAAGGATATATTGAATTAGAACTAGACGACAGAATAGCGTGGTTTGCGCAAAGTTACTCTTCTAACAAACATGTCAGACTCTACCCTTAGAAAATCCTACGATTCTTCGTTAATCTCTTTAATCGTTCTGCTTGATGAAGCTAAAGTATTGACGTGACAGGGTCTGATTTATTGTTTGTGCTGATCGCGGTTCTTAGCGCGTTAATTATGATCTGTACGTTGACTCCGCAAATGACTGCAACATTAATAAGAACTTAAATACGCATTAGGGATATACTTAGACCTTACAAATTGATTTCTTTAATATATGCACCCAGTGTCCAATTATACTAACGTTTTAAATCAACTGGTTTACCGTAGTTATCTCATGTCTTATGGCAACTACGATTTCGCACACGAAGTTAATACTTCGAAAGATGAAGATGCCACATACGGCTCGGAAATGAATTGCGCCAATTTGGATGCATGATCATTTAACAATTATTCATAACATTGTATCGCAGCCAGTTCATAGCCACGTAGCAACAGGTGGGCATTAACTTAGAATGAGTAAAAAAGGCATGACCAGTCTTGAGTTCCAAAGTTCTAAACGATTGTTACTGTCGCTTGGTTATGGCGTATAGATAAAATCCATATGTATATGACTTCGTTGCCTAAATTTCTCATAAAGTTCCCTTAATATCGCTTCACAGCAGTAGGAAATCCTCCTTTCTGGGGTCAATATAATACTGATTACCACAAGCTTGACCCTCCATAGCCCAGCAGAGTATATTTCAAAATAGCCCCGGCCCCCCATCCTGGCAGTAATTGTAGTCACACCCAATTGTCACCGTACATCCGTCGTATTTCTAACTACACGCAATTCAAATACTCGTACGAATAGGGGGATAATAGAATATGAGATTTACAATGTTTCATTATTGATCAGCTCTGCAATGTATGGCCTCGATGGTTATTGTTATAGAGACGTGAGTTGTTTGCTCGAGATCGATCTATTTTCATAGAGTTATTATACACTAGCTGACCCCGCAAACGTTGTATTGCTATGTAAAAGGTAACAAGTCTCCCCTATAAGTGGTAGCGGCGATCGGTTATTCGAACGCCTGATATTCTCACATACCAAGTCACCTATCGTTGAATAATCAATCGCTTTTCTACGCAAATTATTTATATGCAAAGTATACGTTTTCTCGTAAAAATTAAGCATTTTACGCGGTAGCCTATGTTCATAAGGAATAATGTCGGGTTATAATGGTAATATAATTTTTTAAATCGGTCCAATAGTTTCGGCACCTATTCAATACAAACAAACAAATTTTTCTTCTTTATAATATTAGTATGGATAGGGTAGGGGAGTCATAGGCCTGGCTGTGAGTGCGAGTTTCCAGCAAATAGTAAGAGAGAAAAAATGAGAGATCCGTACTTGTCTTTGTCTAATACGCGCAAAAAACAGAGACAGATAGAGCGCCCCAATTGCTATCTCTTTTTTTCGATGGATGCATTGTACACCCTACTCTCTTCTATTCTAGGATAACTCAATGACTATATTCAGTCTCATTAGTTCGATACATTAACAATTAATTTAATACTCGGCTTGTGGTATACACAGCTGGTTCCAGTTGTTTGACATCTGTAGTTATAGATCAAACACTGACATACTCATTAGCGACATCAAAGCGACGCTATCTTACGCATATAATTACACTAATGTAAATTAAGCTTAAAATAGCAAACATTGACTGAAAAGATGAGTAGGTAGGTATATTTGTAAATGCTAATAACTCTTGATGTATAAAATTATCTATGGCTGTATATTTGAATCATCGTGGTATACGCACATTTTAATATACAAGTATTCACATATTTTTACGCCGATATTTCGACCAAGTTGCATGAATCGCAGTGACTGCTAAACCGCGGTGTTACGGAGAAACTTTTGATAGGGTGATATGGAAATTAACGTCGATAAGTCTAACTTATACTAGTTTCAATGTTTTGGAAATCATATTACGAAATACTATATACGGTACACTAACAACGTGTCATTATCAATACCTAAATCGTGCTAAATTATCTAATAAGAATAAAAGATAGGCATTAATTTTCGTTGACCCGTTCGAAAGATCGGTTGGCTTCACTTCATTGATTCGAACTACTATTTCCAAGTAACCATTTTTACGTAATGTAAGGGTCCCAAAGGTCTATAGCAGATGTGAGACCTTTTGGGGCCGGAGGGTAAAAGTTAGTAAAATATTATATATGGAAGATAATTCTAATTTCTTTCCGTAAAGGAAAACATCGTAAGAAAAACTGCATACTTGAGTGTTCTCCATAATTTTCTGAGTAACGTTTGCCACTTTCTCTATCTCTTTGTGAGAGGAGACCCGAGCCCAGCTGTGGGACAATTAGGTAAGTATAAATGTAGTCCACCACGTTAGCATAGTTTCGATTTCCGTCGAAGAAGTCTTTCTTCGAGTATATTATAAAGAACTCTCAGGCATGTCCTCTCAGGATGTTGCCCTTCACAGAAGCAAGTGATAATGAAGATCTAATACGCACGTAAGTTAAAGATGCGTGCAGTAGTAGTAGTAGTTTGAACCCGGGGCCCCCATGCGTGTGATCTACGTACAAACATGCCTATTGGGACTTTGACTTACAGTTTGTTGGTCGGCAACATATTTGTGAGACCTTTCAACATTCACGGACGTCCATGTGGCGGTGATCAATTAATTTTGTGCCTGCTTGATGAGTTAATAAGAAATCACAAAGTTCTAAATAATAAAAAAAAAACACTTTTCTATGACACTTCGTACAGTAGGCCTGTCTTTATAGTTAGATCTAAAACGTATTTTCAATCAAATATTATTAATTCATGTAGTATAAACAATTTTAAAGTATTTTAATGATTGTAATGGGCTATAGAGTTCCTAATAAGATTATAATGTGATTATCTGACTGAAAAATATGGAGCGATAAAATTGACAGTTTAATCTTCGGTTTAGTTTTTACAGCGTTAACAGAACGTGGCTGTGAACATAAAATTTTAATGTGGAATTCGCTGATACCAAATATAAACACTTCAGTCTTTATTCACTGTCATTATAAGACTTTGAACTATAAAGTTTTTACTTTAATGACGTGCAGAGTATAAAAAGATAATAAATAAGCAAACGCAATGGCGTTCCATAATTGCGTTTACTTATTTGATCAACAACCATTGATCATCCATTCTTTATAAATTGATATGATAAATTAAATAAATGCTAAAAGCGAATGACGTATTTTCGACGAAGTTAAATCTTTATTGTTCCACTTGTCAGTTACCGAGTATATTATACTACACCAACGCACCTAGGTTTTATACTTCGACAAAAAACTTCGGAGTTATTGTCACTCATTGTCTATTAATATAAGTATAATATAAAAAGATCATTGCTTTTTTATTCAGGTTAATAATTACAGTATAGTTTTTATAAAGCTCGGAATTGAATAGAATATAATTAGAACACCCTTGTACCTCAGTTAGAAATATTGTTACGAGTACAGTAAATTTGAAATAATTTGCGTTTATTTTCATTGACCTGAAACTCTAAGCGATTATAATTAAATGTCATATCAATTAGAAACTTTCGATGTATATTTGTACACCTCTATACATCTTACAAATATAACACATATCTACAAAGATGTCTAATTAATCATTCATTAATTCTTATAAACTATAAATAATACATAAGTGTTATTTTTTTTTCATTTGTGTCGTCATAACATACCTAATCAAACGCCTATTTAACCTACTAATGAACTCATGCCTGTTAAAATATTCTATGCAATACCTCTATACTTACGATACATTTATTCTTTGAATATTTTATTAACACGTGGGAGACGATGCCGACCGAAATCCATATTACCTATGAGTCTTATAAACTACGAAAGAAATATACTCTTAGTTATTCAATTATTTAGAAGCTCAATTACTTCACGATATATTAACGTTGTATTTGTTTTATCGGAGTCACTCGTTTCTTGAATAGTCATTCACTTTTATTACTTATATGTTATGAATTATTGTAATTTACATAAAATATTAATTGGTTTGTAAATATTATGTATTTATTTATTAACATACTTTTACACGTATTTTATAAACATTACCTACATGTGTTGGATCCAGTATTTTTATTTACACACTACGGTTTGACTGTATTCTCTAACAGTTCTGCAAAACAAATTCAGAATAAAATATGTCTTGACTGGGACCAAAAGCCAGTACATTATTGAGTAAGGCCAATAGTTATACAGAAACAGTGAAAACTTCTTTAGAGGCGTTAAGTTTGAGTAAAGAAAAAAATATTGAATTGCGTCATCGTCATCTGACGCTGTCAGTACCTACAGTATAATGCAATTTATTTCAATCTTTTAATTTGAGTAGCTACAAATGTTGTGCCTTAAGATTAAACAAAGTAAAACACCATTCATCACATGAAAATATTCAACAGAAAGATAGAAACAATTCTCAAGTGTCACCTCAATTATAGGCATGCTTATTAAATTAATTAAAATCCATTCAAATAAAGTCAACATCAACAAAAGTGTCAACAGTACTATCACCTGTCTTCGTCAGGAGCGTTTGCCTTGCACCCTGTGTATATTATTGCGCTCGAGCCAAAAGAAAGACTGGTTATTATCTTGAGTAAAATATATTGCAAGCTATTTTCCGGTTCCGGTGGCGTTGGGACTTATTCTACCGGTACTTATAGCACGATATTACGTCTTATGTACGGTGTTCCATCCCGCGACGTTTTCTTATCTGTTGATCTAGCGATCTATATCTTAATGCACTTGTTCCAGTTGGTTAAATTGCGGTCGCGGTGTTGATCTGACCTAATATATCTCGTTGGACGAAATCCTTCACCCATTTTATCATTATCTCTTTCAATTCTGAAGACACTTGCAAATGTTGAAATGTGTGACGCTGCTCGCTAAGGGTCCCATGTAAAATTCCCCGCAAAAAGAAAATTTGATGGGACTAAGTGTTTCTTTACCTTTATTGAGCGATTAAGTGGGAGTTGGTATTAATCTTACCCAACTTAACCATTCTCATCAACAACCCACAATTGCCCCACTGCTGGGCTCGAGGCGCTTACATTAAAGAAAGTTTTACGCCATCGTCCACGACGCTAGCCAAGTTGCAAGACGCCAATTGGCACTGAATAGACTATAAATAGAGAAGTAGAAATGTTTTATGTATATTTGATTGCAGGGCTATACCAAATGTCAGCTGCAGCTTCCCACACAGAGCGTCAAATTTAATTGTATAATGTATTCGGATCCACAGACCTTGTTACTCCGATTCCATTTAGCAAGTCCCCCGTGGCATTTGTAAGGATAAACGAGAGGTTATAATTTTCTACGATACCCACGCCGGTGGCAATGAGCGGTGGGCGCGCGGCTAAAAGCTGCGGCAATGTCGCCCACGTATGTTCTACTTAGCCTTATGCTGATTTTCGTTGGCATTTTATTTCGTCGTCTGATTTATGGACTGCGGTTTTGTGCAATTTTGCTGCGATTGGAAATATTTTTGCAATAATTATAGTCTTGTTAAATTCTAACACAATACATACAGTGTGGGAATTAGTACTTCTAGTTTCTCGGCACTCATTGTACCGTTCCAATAACATACAATGATGTAATAATTAATTTAGAAGAAAAACCCAGGCTTTGGACTTTTACTCCTTTTGTAGATTGAAAAATTGCAAAGATTCAGATCGGAGTGTCTGTCCTTTTTACTACCTCGCGTTTTCACTGCCTCTATAAAAGCAGCAGCTCATTTTTTATCCAAGTTTTTATGTCTGTATTACTTAACATTTGTTATGGGTCGCAGGAGGTATGAAATCTCATCTGAAATAAATTACTATTTTTATATACTACTGTGTATCTCGAAGTACGCTGAAAGAACTTTTTGCTCTTTACTTTTACTTTATACTCTGTGGTAAATGAAATTGAGTAGTAGAAAATGTCCCTTTAGAAAAAAATATTAAAGATAGCGGACAGAAGAAATGACCAATAAACTCATAATGGAACTATCTAAAACAATGATAAACAAGTAATTAAGTTAATTCAATGTGGTGTGTGGGTCTATGGATTTTATCGTTTCATTAAATATCCTGATTCTTTCTATAACTACAAGGAAAAAGCCCAGCTTACCGAAAATATTACCGATTCTGAATCTCTATAAATATTAATTGTGATTTGGACATACGGTTGCGTACTCACGGGAACCATATCATAATGAATACAATGTCTCACGAATCCTACTATAAATATTACCGATTGTTCGATTAAAAAAACGACGATTACGATAAAGTTTCGCTTGAGAAAATAAAACATAGTTAGCGAGTAAGAAGAACATTAGTTCGGTCATTTAATTGGCAAAGCTTTACCAAAGCATTTCTAAGCTTGCCTATCACTATTTGCTTTTGTTATTTTGTAATGCGTTCAAGATGCAGTCTATGAGCAGCTATGTTCAGTTACTATTCGGTGTCGCGTCTGATTGTTAATCGAATATTTGAAAAAAAATCCGGCATTATGTATTATCGTTTGCTTACATGTGAAAATGTGCTGAAATACGCCTTCTAATAACCAGGGCAGTAAAAATACGACATTTTATGACGGAAAATTTGGGATCTTTATAGGGGGAATAAGGGAAGTGCTTACTCACTTCGCTATTCTGTGGAGTTCAATAAACGGACCATTATTGGCGTCCTCAGCCGGTTGGCTGTCCTGAGACGCTTCTATTCTTGATACTTGACAATGGAGCTTATTCAGACTGTTTTCGTAGACAGCAATATCCTTTGTCTGCGTTGAATTGTTTCCGTCTACTTTAATAGGTATGGTTATTAGAAGTAGAGGTAGGTCTTACTTTTAATTTTCAGTTCGAAATTAAAATTTTAAATCTCATCACTTCGTGTTGTTAAACCCTCTCAGTGCTAGAGGAGACCTGAGGCATGGCAACGGTGATGATCTGAATCTCTTGTACACAAGAACAAATTTCTTCTTCGAAATTCGTCCAAGTCACCGCGAACACAATGTCATTGAACACGGTGTACTGAGCAGATAACGTGACGGGGAAACGAGTCAATCGTTCAAGATACTTTCAATTGTGTGGCGGACGGACTGGGCTGATTCTACAAAGGAGACGATTCACGTTTTATACAAGCCTGGGCCCAAAGTTGAAAGTGCCGACGAAAAAAAAAACATTTTGAATCTGTTTGGGATATAATATGAAGCCAACACTAAAATAGTCACGGTAGCCGCTATTTAAGTTGAAATACCATCGTTCTTCTCCTAATACTTCTGCTGGTTGCAAGCAATAGCGGATACAGTGATGGTTCCTCAGGGTCCGTGCCATATAACAAAATGTTTCTAATGATGTTCTGAACTTTTATTTTTAATGTCTAATTTTAAACTTATATAGCAGATATAGTAATGATTCCACAGTGTCTTTGCAATATAAAAAAATATTTAGAATAATGTCCCAAATATATTTATACTTCATGATTTTTTGGGTTGACCGGCACTTTCAACTTTGGGCCCAAAATTAATCGTCTCCTTTATAAACGCATACATTACGATTCAATTAGAACGTGATAATCAATTTTGAAAGATTTGGTGCCCTATTAAATATTTAATACCAATAGTGTTACGATGACACTCCGCGAATTGCCTCTCAATTAGCAATTTATATATTTTTTTAGATTTTCGTCGGAAACTCTGAGAATAATTTAATAACGAAAGGAATTAAATCGGGATTCACTTTTATCAGATTCAAAATTTGTCACAATGCTAATTAAATTGAAATAGTCTAAAACTTGAATTCTAGCCTCGTAAAATTTTACTTCATTTGCAGAATCAGGACTCTGGTCACTATTGGCAAGTGTACGCTATTATCGACGGCCCTAACTGTTCCGGACTGTTACCATTCGATTCTTTCGTATCGATCAATCTCGGAATGTCGGCCGCTGACGATCAACTGATGGGTCTTTGATTGGTTTGTCCGCGATGACGGTGGTTATCTTGATAGAAAGTCTGTCGCAGATGCAATTAATGAAAATGAGGCTGTAAAATGTTATAGTCTAGTAATAAAATTGTATCAGGGCTGAATCTGATCAATTAATAATAAATAAATTTGTTAAATGATAAATAAATTTAAAAAAAAAACTAACATACTCATGCCCCCGCACTAGGATTCCCTGTGTCGCGGGTGGCATGTACAACACAAATAACACATCACTAATACCCATGACCGGAAAGCAAATATTTATCTGTCACATAAATATGTATCTGTCCCAGTCGGGAATCAAACCCGGGACCCCTCGCTCGCAGGCAGAGTCATTACCAACTAGGCTAGGGGGTCGTAATTTTTTTTTGTAATATAATACGTATGTAAGCATCGTTAGAGCAGTGATAGCCTAGCGGTTGAACGTCGGTCTCCTGAACGGGAAGGGCGTGCGATCGATCCCG
>DWPQ01002768.1:0-10221 GCA_018251795.1 Perichares adela | reverse complement strand
AAAAGGTCCCCTTCCTACGCTCGCTGACGCTATTTTTCGGAGAGGGATTCCATCTTTTCCCTAGTTTAGCTTAAGTTGTGCCAGAGGCTTTAAAGCCCGCTAGCAGCAAAATGTCGGTCAGAAACAACACTAGTACAGTTGAAATAAGCTACATTGTTAATTTGAGTGTTATCAAAGTTTATTTCATTCACATTGAAATAATACTTTGCTGATTGCTGCTAGTTATGATAAGCCACGAGACAAAACAAGTGCGGGCGTCCCAATGTCACTGAGGCTTATTACCTGTTGCGCCCGAGCCGCGCTATTTTTTGCTTTCTTAATTAGCTATTAGGCTTAACTGTAGAATACATTTACTAAAGTTTTATACAAAAAATTGAAGATTTTAAATGTAATCAAAAAACTTGTAAACAAAAAAATTAAGAATAAAAATTGAAAGCTTTAAGTTTTTTGTTGTTTGTCAGAGAATAAGAACTTAAATCTCGAGACAAACTTAATTTGGAAAGTATGAGTCGTATTAGACTGGTAATATTGTAAAAATAGTTTGTATTTTTGAGTAAAAAAGGCCTATCTACGAAAGACAAGTTAGTTTGAGAAAATATATAAAAGTGAGGCGAAGTGGTATGGATTATTTTTTTTTTCTTCGCTTCTTTTTCTCAGAATCAACTATGAAATCAATTTTTCATGTTTCTCTTGTAGTGACGTAGGTATAATGATAAGCGGGTCTCTTCCGTATCTTTTTCATGTTCTCTTCTTCCCCTTTTATCCTTTCTTCTTTCTTCCATGACCGTATTGGCGATGCCTTTGATATCACGGGCTTCCATAGGCAGCGGTGACTGATTTATCGTGGGTGGCTCGTCGACTCCATTTTCGACTATCAACTTAAAAACTCACTATCATTACTCACTGCTTATGCTAGTAACATTAATTAAAGTACTCATCAATGAAAGTACTAATCTATATTTTGGTAATCTAATAAAAATGATTACAACATCTATCCGTATAGGGCTATGACAATATAAATTGTATTACTACCATCACTCAACCGCGGTGGCAGCGCGCACTATCGAAACGACATGACATTTGTAAACTAAGCCAATCAACTAACCAACTACTCCAAATGCACTAACGGAACTGCGTAACTCATGCACATTGTTACACTATTATATATAAATATATTTTAATTTGTGACACCGCAAATTATCGGCATCACGCATCGTTGAGAGTTAGGATATATAATTTGGCATAAGCTGGTCAAATTGTAGATACTATGCAATTGTATTTGTGTTTAAGTTATAGATACAAGTACCTACTATAATATACATCCATAACAACCTATAATTGTCCCAATGCTGGGCTCGGGTCTCCCGCTCACACTGACAGGGTTTACGGCCATAGTCCACCACGCTGGCCATGTGCGGGTTGGTAGACTTCACTCACCTTCGAGAACTTTATGGAAAACTCTCCGGTGGACAGGTTTCCTCAAGATGTTTTCCTTCACCGAAAAAGCAAGTGACAATATTTTTTTGTAATGCGCACATAACTTAGCAAAGTATTATAATATAGCTACTTAGAGTTATCTCAAACTAAATCTTCAAGCTAAGATAGTTATCGTATTTATAAACATTTGCGGAGTCAAACCGCGCTGGACTTATCTTGGACATTCTTTGGTTTGCAGTAAGGACAACATACTATCGTTTTGTGGTTATTAGCGTAAGATTTTCGAAGGCACTAAATTGTGCTCAAGGTACAGTCAGTTTAAGCTGGATCGAAGTACTGTTTATAACGAAAACTGCTTGAAACTTTAGTAAGTCAAAGTATGCTTTATAGATCTCAGGCTAAGTATGGATAGAGCCCCTTCTCAAAATGTAATGTAACGCAATGTACTTCTCGCAGAGTCCAGTGGGCAATACTGTCGTTGGTTAACGAAGCCAATCTGCGCCATTACGCTTGGCACGTCACTGCGCACATACTTCGTTCAATCGCTCTTTTAATACATCGATTGACGTTGTGTCTGTAATTATTGAGATAGTTAATCGTGTCAACATTTACGTTCTGAAATTACATCGCTAATTAAGTTAATAACTTTTAACCACGTTTTGTTCTACGAAAGCTATTCCTTACGTTTCCAAATCATGTCGTTATCTCTTTGTTAAATCTATCTCTATAACGACAGGAAAATATGGGTTCGGTTCGACTTCTGAAATTTCAAACTACAAGTAAAATGATATGAATGATAAATAATATTCATAAGCAACTTCATATAATTATATTAAATAATTTGACGTTAGTAAAAAATAATTCCATCATTATTTGGTAAACATATTTCTGAGAATACAATTTTGTATATTAAGTCCCTCTTTATATAAATAATAAATCAGTGTGAGATTATATTCTCACGATACACTCGTAGTTTGGCCCAAGATAAAATATTAAATAAGTTTGCCTTCTGTAAATATACTTTGTATCTACGTAGTTGAGTTAGTTTATCCTTGCGTTATTTGACGCCGTTTTTTGTACGACGTCGACGCCTCCAGTTTGTACTTTGTCAGTTTCTTGAAAGAGGGTAAATGATCAGTGGCGCGGAAAATAAACCCCGAGAAACTTCGAGTGCTACACAACTCATTGTTTCTGGTTCGACAGATCCTTGATAGTCGAAAAATTTGGAAGACTGTTGTTTCTACCAAGTAGCTTTGGTATTTTTACTCATATGAACCTTCCATGCTCGTTGATAGTGACTTTCTAAGTAATTGCTCAGAGTTGTCTTTGTTCCGGATTCCATCTCGGGACAACTGTTGGATTACGGATCTTGGGTTTCTTATGTGAATAAACATCAACAATTTGTATTTGCAAGTATAGCCTATATGTATAGCCCCTGTATTAAGTTTTATTTATTCATCGTCGCGGTAACGCTAATGAATATGATTCATATGAATCACCACCCCCATGACTTTCAAATTATACCGTGGTTAATAAAGCTTTAAAATGAAATGGGTACTCAAGGCCGTTATACTTCACACTGATATTCCGACGAAATACTAATCACAACATGGTAAATTTTTTATGTAAGCATGAGCATGTTTACAGCGAGATTGCAGCGGCGGTTGGGAGCTGTTCATAGATGGCAGTTTATTGACTTTAATGACAGATCAGCCTGTCATTGTCTCGGATTGCTTTGCTTTTTAATTTCCATATCATAAAGGATGATAATACCGACATCTTCGTACTTTCGGCTTACCGGAACTTATGAAGATTTTCAGCCATTTCAGTGAATATTGAGAGGTTACGTCCTATTTAAATTCTAAAGACGTTTTTGCCGGACTTTAAGCAAGCCGGCCTTTGCGCTTACATCAAAAATCGAGATGTTATTGGTAATTTAAAAGCATTACACGTACTTATACTACAATAACGTCCATTTTCCGAACCGTATTTTCGAGAAATCGGCGTTAGTCTAAGTCTGAGACTCTAAGACGTCTAATATACCTTTGCTTCGGAGTCCCTTACGATCCGTTCGGTCTGTACCTATTCGTTTGAAACCATTCTAAGTTCTACTTTTGCTTTTTTTCTACATCACGGTTTATTATGATCAATTACAACATTTTTTCTTCAAAAATCCCATTCATATTTAAGTTCTGTATAAGACACGCTAGAGATTTTATTGCTTCGTTGCTTGAGAGTTCCATGTAGGTAAAATTGCCAGCCATTAAGGGATTTATTGGACCCACTCTTAGGTTAATTGAGCATGAGAAGCATATTGGCTCGTAAACAGTAATTTGCATTTTTCCAGTTTCCTCTCGTAGTTTCGCTTCAACGTAGTAAATTCCAGCCTCGGAGCTCGACACCCGGATTTATTGCGCCAGTCTAATGCGGAATTTAATAAGGTGAGTGCGAGTGCGCGAATTTCAACTGTAATTTGCTGACTTTCCATTTTTTACCCTTATTGCAGCTTTTTGAAGTTGCATACGTCACGTTCCTTTTTACGTAAACGCAATATTTGTATTGTATTGTTAGTGTTTACATTGTATAACGTAGAGTAATGTAATATTTGTAAGACAGATTATATACGTACCCAACTTAGAAAGATCTTTTAGGATTTTTGTCACAGTACCTTGGTATAAAAGAATAAAATAAATTAGTTGCTAAGTATTTTCTATAATATTTTTAATATATAGAGTACTCTGTTGTGTAAAACGAATCAAAGGGTCTGTCCATCTTATTTAAAAAAAAACCTACTAAGTTATAATGAAATTTGCACAGATAGGGGTATACAGATAGGTGTCTGGCACGGAAGGAAATGAGTTCAAATCCTGCATGCCCCAATATTTTTTAGGGTTTGTGCGTATTACAATCACTTATTATGACGAGGGAAACAGTGACGAACCTGCACACTGCAATATTCTCAAAGGCGTGGTGAAGTTTTTCCATATGCTCTGTGTCATTGCGGTAGACCTTGACCTTTTATCACAACAACCCATAATTGTGCCGTTGCTGGGCTTATGTCTCCTCTGTTCTGATTCTGAGAGAGTTTAAGGCCATAGGGCACCACGGTGGCTAAGTGCAGGTAGGCAGACTTCACACACCGTTGAGAACATTCTGGAGAACTCTCGGGTGTCCTCACGATGTTTTCCTTCACCAAAGCAAGTGATAATTAATTTCTAATATGCATATAATTTAGAAAATTATTGGTGGGCACAGGATTCGAACGCACGAACTCCGGTTCGGGAGACCAACGTTCAAACCACTAGGCTATCACTGCCTTCAACTTGCCCTTGACCTTAAACTCTTTTAATGTCCGAAAACACCCGAGTTCACCAGTGGAATAATTACAGGTAATGATGATGAGCATGAAACATTAATGACTGTAATTTTGAAACGATAATTCAGGACTTTTGTAGATAGCTTTGTCAGTAGGACCACGTAGGCAATAAGTAAATATATGATGGCCGGCTGCCGGGAGTCTTCCCGACGCAGAGTGTTGCGTGCGAGGCATTATTAACGAGCGTGCCTTGTGCCTCGAGGGCCCTCGGGCCTCTCACCACCGGCGAGCAGGAAGCAGGGGGCCTGATTAATGTGTTTGTCACATTGCTGGCTGCACTGTTCCTAAATAGTTGCCTCTTTTTTGCCGTTACAAATGAAAGTGACATTTGACTTTTACACTTTGATAAAATCGTGTACCTATGAGTAATTAGAAGGATGCTTATGCGTAAAACTTGTTTGATAATATTTTTAAAGGTAGTTTAATTAATGTTTTATTTAATTTATTTATATCGAATTCTGCAAAGTTTCGTGGTCAGTGATTGTCTTAATCGTCAATGGAAAACGGTGTCATTTTCATATATCAATATTTGCTTTTAATGGACATTTAAGTAAAAATAATTCATTATAAAATCACGTACGACTACAAATTGATTCGTTAGAATCCTTTCTACATTTTTCAATCGATGCGAAGTTTGTTTTGAATTCAAATAATGGGAATTTAAATCCGCATTCGGCCGCTGATGGAATATCAAAGTGCAGAATAAACGTCAAGAGCGAACCGGCCTCACGTGGTAAGGGTTCACAAGTAGTCCTCCCGCTTTAAGCAATTGTAGAGCTTTTATGTCGTGATCGCTTAAAGCAAAATGTCTAAAACATTTAAGGGCTTCGGAAGGTAAGTAAATCCAGGGTTTGTGGTTGTTATAATCACACAGCAGTGCAAAACCAAACATGAGATAAATGGATAAATGTTTGGAGTTTGATGTACTCCGGCTTGTAATAATACAAGATACTTCGGCGAAAAGGCTTGTACAAAACACACCTTAGAATAAAATTTTACTAATTTGTAAGACACAAAGAAGTTTGATGGAAGATTTCTTAAGGGTTTTGTTCTTTAGATTTCGAGACGGACCCCTACGAATGATTGAAGCAGTACAAAGCTACGCATGACAGGCTTTGTATAAAAAACAAAATTGAATATTGATGATGGGCCATACAAAAGTTCCAATGCAATTCAAATACTCGTTACGAATTTATGCGTTCGCGAGATCAATAACAGATCGGGAGCGGCTGTACACGGGTACTGCGAACCGCGTTACTACCGTGACATGACGTTTCAGCGAACGGAAATCTGTGGCACAGTCAAAATCGTAAAATTCTCGTTAAATTTTATTCCTTCTTGTATTTAAAAAGCTAGAAAAAATGTGTTATGATTTAGGTAAGTATTTTTATGTGTCATCATTCTGTCACTTATTTTTGCAGGTATATTACGGGTTATAAATTTTATAGGTCTTACTTAATTGGAGCTAGTGACGGAGCTTACTGTGATCTTAAACTTATTTGCCAAGTTAGCATGCGTAACACTGTTTGGTAGTTATTGGCGGGGTCGCCAACTAGAAAACCTATATTCCCAACCTGTGATCGTTTCTTTGAATTAAGAAGCTTTCCTATTTCTTTTCCAGTTCATGTTAGGTATATTACTATCGCATCTAAATACCATATTTACAGAAGTAGGAGGTTAAATTTTAAAATACTATGATACTAGCTAGCTATTACTGCTTTAATAGATAAATTGAAGCACATGAAAATACATAAGAAAATCCCAGAGACATTGGCAACTTGACGATAAAAAAGGCTGCCGCTATAAAATACTGCTGCTTTATTCTCACTACCAGAATTACCTCTGAGCACTTTAACTAATAAAATCATACGCCTTCATACTCTGAGGTTGTATTCTTCAAAGGATCTAACAGGAAAGGTATAAAAATTTACACATTGGATAACACGCAGTGCTTAAAGTCAGGATATTTGCTTGTAAGCTGGCGTCGCGCCAAACGGTATTCCGCTTAGCATGTTCTCGGTTTGAGGTTACAGTCGAGTGTACTTAACGCTGAGGATTCTTTTGGGTTATTTTGAGAGCCGAGACAAACAGGGCTGTAATATTCCTTTGTATGCGTATGTGTTTCGCCGTCATGGCTATAACCTACTGAGATTTTAAAGGCAAGATCTCGGAGTTGATGTAAGCAAATAATATCCTAGACAGTGTCATCGCAAGTAGTCGTGGTAATTATTTCAAATCAAACTCTTCTGTTCTTCGCACGGGTGTCACCCTTATTGGGGTCAGTTAAAACGATGTGTCTAAGTTGTCTTTGTTGGGCTGATACTAAATAATTGTTTACAGATTAATTACCTATTTAAAGAGCACCCATCTTCTATCGATTAAACACTGGGTCTTCTTAAGTAATTTTCCAGAAACCTTTAAACCATACCGTTTGAATGAGGACTGAAATGACCATGTAGTTCGTACAATCGATAACATCTGAGGATGAGAGCTTGAATGGTGACTACCGTTTGCTAAAAGTGGTAAAAGAGCACTCCTACACTAGCACCAGAAGCAAAAGTTATTCCCTGGCTGCAGAACCCTCAGGTTCAATTATAGTAGCGCAAGGAGAGGCGACAGTTTCAGTTCCAAATGAGAACATTTGCGATCCCCCGAGTCTTGATACAACAATACTAACCACCCCATTTCTCTCTATAAACCTTCAACATTTTCAAATATTTTTTCCCATCTAGAAACGTTCTCTCGGTCACAATTGTCAGAAAACGTCAAAGCCGGTAATTGCTTACGGCATTAAGATTTAAAGTTGTTATTAAAATTCAAAGCTATGCATTGCCGTAGCTTTTACTGCGCGAAAAACGGAGCCGGCAGCTTGTTGACCCTTGTCTTATTTGTTTCTTAACCTAAATACTTCCTCGTTTATGACGTTTTCTTCGTTAGGATAAATATGGTTCAGAGGCTCGAGTGAATGGAAGCGTTCTTGAATTTTGTCGGTCAACCATCGTACTTCCGACCGTGCCCGATCTTCTTTACTTAACTAAGCCGATCACTTATAAATGAAGCTAGCCGAACAGCTGAAAGCGTTTTTAAGTAAATTAAAACCCTTAACCTATTTGTTCTAATAATTTCTGAGTGTTTTCATGATTTCTTCGACAATATTGTCGAAAACCAAATCCAAAATGGACTCTTATTATGTATTTAAACACTTTATTCTAAGGTTACTGAAGGAGTGGTACCTTTTTATTATATTTTCTTTCGGGAATTGTTAGTTACGGAGTGTAATATCGTGTTCCGTGGTCCATGTGTACTACGCACGAGTCATATAAACGTGCCGAATGAAATTTATATTTTTCAATATTCCGCTTCGGATTTCTGAAGTTGTCGGACATCCAACATAAAGCTGTTCCACTTAAAATAATCTTAACTGCATTCTGTATTGCGTACAGTGTCTTTAGGGGCAGCACTGATAGATTGACAAGATGCAAAGGTCCCACTCAAAGAACTTACTTAAGAGAAGATACAGGTTTAAGCATATCAGAATTGAATGAGTGTAAAAGTAAGAATCTTGATATTGACTATTCTTAAATAATAACTAAATATCATTTAAATTTCAATAGACATCCGTTATATACTGTTTTGCTGTTGCTAATTGATAATTCTTTGAGGATTAAGTTCCTTGAAGTGAAGAGAGATCAGAATGATATATGTAATTTAACTAATTAATACTTATGGTATTATGCGAATACGTCTATGCGAATACGAAATAAGGTTCTTTGAAATAGGATTTTAATGTGAAAGTTTGCTTTCTAGTCTAAAGCTTAGTAAGAGTAAGGGACTAGGGTGATGAAACCACTTACATTGCGTCATCTGTTTGAAACTTTGTTTGAAAGCCTTTTATGGGTTTCACTACTCAACACAACGTAGGTATTTCCGAGATAAGCAGCGCGTATTGCACTTGTTATAATAGCCGACGAAACTGAGAAAGGCTGCTCGATGGTAAGTAGGTACATTTTCCATGGATTTAAGTGATATCGAAAAGCCATCGACGCATTGATGGCCAAGTAGGCACCAAAAATTAGCTGGTTTCTCATTCTCCGACACTGCAACCAAAACATTCCTACTAATATTATAAATGCGAACTTAATGCTGCTTGTATGTTATCAATCAAACGTAAACTACTGAACCGATTTAAATGAACTGTACAGAGATAGTCTATAGCCTGATAAAGAACAAAGACTAATTTTTTATGGGAAATAAGGCCACAAGTAATAAATAGGGGATGAAAGTATGGAAATTACTGTCCAAAAATTCCCGTGGGGTCGGAATTCACATGGAAAAACTTTGTGACACACTGATTACTATGCGGGTGAAGTCGCGCGCACAGCTTGTTAAATATTTCACTGTTGATACTTTTCTGCTACTTGGGGTTAAGGAACTCTATCTACCCGTGAGTTACGAGTACTGGTGGGATTGAACTAAGTGGTTAGAGCGAGCGATCTCCTATAGAAGAGACTTGGCGCCGTACCGCCGTGTGTAGCTTAGCAAGGTGTACAACGGGCTGGGAAGATTGGCTCGAACTCAACATTGAACCCTTTCATTCCATTCCTTCTTTAACAATATCTGTATCAGGCTGAAATCCATAAACCGCACTTAGACTTTCCTTGGTTTACAGTATGGACAACTTTGTTTTCATCTTTATAAACATTACTTTGACTCAGCCTATAGGTACTTAAACGAAATGTGTCATGAGTACTCAATGTTGATGACTTACGAAAATTTTGCGCTAATAACCGCAGAACAATAGTTGTCCATACTGCAAACCAAAGTGTAGTCTGAGATAAGTTATTTCAAAAAATCACAATTTAATGCTTCATTGGGTAGTTAACATAGGCTATATTAATTACCAAAAATCTATCTCTATGGGGTTGAAAAACAGGAACAAAGTTTGTATGGGACAACGTTATTCCTTGTATTCTATAATATAACTTCGACTATGCATTTGCATTTCGTTGACTGTGTCAAAATTTTAAATTTATCAAGTGGACAACCTGCGAGCTCTCCTCCGAACCAGTTTTTAAAACTCTTGACTGTAAGTTGGAATAGTCCACACGGGAAATCATTGTACGGGCGTAAATGTTTCTAAAGTTCGTTAAAAGAAATATTTTAAAATGTTCGTGACCCGATGTAAATAGTCTCGGTAATACACGATGTTGTCACTATTTATATCTGCTCTTACGAAAATCTTAGAAATGTATTTTTAATTTCAACTTCACATTATAACTAACTATATTGTTTAGATGCTTTTAGTGGCATATTAATAGTTATGTCACTAATTTCTGCAAATAACATAATTAACCATTTTTCGTATTACTTTCAGATATGAGTTTAGGTTAGTTAGTTTATCGTAACTC
>DWPQ01002767.1:0-10221 GCA_018251795.1 Perichares adela | reverse complement strand
CGTAAATCCCGATCCCGCGGGAATTCCGGGATAAAAAGTAGCCCATATGTTATTCTGGTATATAAACTATATAACTATATAAAAATAGTTTTTACGTGAAAGAGTAACAAACATACATACATCCATACACACACACACACACATATGTAATCTTTACACGCGTGACCGATGACGACTAAGTTAAAAATGTCTTTTAATTTTATTTTTAACTTTTTAGTATTCTTGATGACTATTTAGTAATCAAAAATACTAAAAAGATTCTGCTTCATTTAGTAAATATTAGCTATGCCCGCAGTTCCGCCCGCGTGGAAATCCGTATGTCGCAAAGATTTTCCCGCGGGAATTCTACGATAAAAAGTAGCCAAGTTACTCCTTATCTAATTCGGCTCAGGCGCCATAAAGCAGCCGGTAAATTGTTTATAGAAGTTGTAACTTTGAAAGAAAGAAAAACATTTGATACGATTCTATTCAGACTTTAACGTTCTCCATTCGTGATTGCTAATGAGACTTGGAATAAGATATTAGGTACGTCGACGAACACGTGATCACTCAATATTCATACGAACTATTTCTAGTCTACCGCCTTGAACTTTAGCGTGAATGTGAAACATTGCATCGAATTGAAAATATCTCAGCAGTGAATATCTTAGTATGTTATTCATGAATGTTTCCTCCTCGGATATATTGATCGGTGTTGGAATACTTATACTAGGAAGTATTTGGGGAATTTCCTCATTTCACATACTCAAATCTGTCATTCTTGTTTCACTTCAGTACTCAAATATTCTGCGATACAAATCTGACCTCGCATATTTGAAATTTGATTCTCAGTACTAACTTGTCAGTCAGTAACACTACTGTCTGGTCTATTTTGAAAACCTTTGGACTTTTAAGGTAGCGTGGGCTACCTTTGTGACTAAAGGGTCACAATGGTGACCTATGAATGTACCCGAGGCTTAGACCTACCGAACATGCATATTATACACACAATTTTATAAGAATCAGTTCAGCCGTTTCGGAGGATTATGGCAACTAATACTACTAATACATTATATAATGTGGTTAGGGTATTGTGTTAGTTGTGTTTCTATATAGATAAAGATAGATTTAATATTTAAATATTTAATATATTCTGTGTGCGATTTTCTTTGAGTAAAGCAGTTCGAAATTATCGGCTCAGTAACAAATACTTACTTGATTTTTCCAAAATCAATAGATGATAACCATTTCATTGATCCAGTAGCAAAGTATGTTAAAAATTATGGCGTTTTTTTAACAAAACGTGTTTCATGACTAATTATTTCGTTATATTACTTTAAGAAGCCACTAGGACTGGCTAGGATGGTTGCAACTAGGTTTGTTTAAATCAATACCTGACAAACCACTGGTTATACTTGCCGACCTTGTTTGGTCGCCGTTCATCATTATGTTAAGTGAACAAGCGCAACAAATTCATCACTGATGCTTTTTGGGGCCAATGAGGAAGAGAGGATCCAATTTCATGTTACTAAACATGAGTATAGTTGGGATGAAACTGGGTAATTAAATCAGCGACCGGATTTGAATAGGCCGTTGTTCAGCAAGGTGCGCCAAGAGCGGGGATTCACTTGGGCTCATTGCTGGATGGAGCCCATTTCAGTCCAAACTTCAAAAGCCTATTTTATAACAAGTTCTATTTCGAGTCTATAAGTCCGTGGACGCAAGCCTTGGAAATAATACTCTCCAGTTGCAATAATAGGTATTTTCATCGCTCACAGACGTAGCTCATAGGTCTGTAGAATTACTCAAAAGATATCCGGTATTATACACCTGAAAACTGCCTGTTACGTTATGTTCTATTTTCATCTATGACTACATCACCATTTATCATCAGGTGGGATCGGAGTCAAGCACTAACTTGTCTTAAATTAAAAAATAATAATAACGATTGATTTATTCAAATTAAGTTATAGACACAAGGATTATTATTGGTATTTTAAAGATTTTGGAATACGAATTTGAGTGCACCCTTAGCTCTTACGGTCTCTAGGGTCGTGAGTGAATGAGTTATGATTATGTAAACAGATGCATATGTGTGTTTGTTTCTTAGTATCTATTATAGTTTGAGGCATCGGATGATTAATAACTTAATTCGTTCACCGTTCACCTCCGAAACCGGGAACTAGCGCAGGCCTATACAACTATCTGAACTGCATTCAATAAAGACTCAGTCGAATAGCACTGCGATATTTTTCAAATTCTCCCAATTCGTTGCTTTTACACGCGAGCAATCGAATGTTATCTTTTACATCAATCGTATCGTTACACCGATTGAAGCGTATCCAATTTATTATTTTGCATCTGAATACTGAAAATCCTGTAGAAAAAATATGAAAATTTTCATGTCATTCATGTCCGTATATAAATTAAATAATTTTTGAAGTGAAGTAACTGAAGTGGGACAGTATTGACCGGGCAGTACAAGACTTTTTTCAATTCGCATGTGCCTCTCACAGTACTTGTGATCGTATAGACTATATAAATCATCTGAGGTGTACATTCAGTAACTCGTAATAAAATCGCTTGGTTCTGGATCAAGATACACTCAATATCCAATATTCGACAAATAAATATCAATACTGTGTTCATTATTAGGTATATCTCACCTGTAATGTGATAATGATGTAAGCATGACATTTATAATGCTTAACAATCGATAGTGTAATGTAAACTCAACGAAGTGATACGAACTGGCCAGCGCAGAAATGAATGGCAATATAAAATAAATCACCGATGCGATGTTGACTGAGATGGAACCAAGGAAGCCGCATATTTTCCAAGTAGACGCGGCAGACTTTGTCCTGCCTGGAAAAGCAGCGACTGGACCAGGACAATTATTTTCGCTTCCTAAGTGGAATACTAACCTAATAGTTCTTATGTAAAAATCGAGTTACCAATAGATTCAAGATCATGTTAGCGCCATTTATCATCTGCACTCAAAATTATTTTGCCACAAGGAGCCGTTACCACTCCAGCGGTATGTCTGTCTTTTTTATTAAGCAATATAATATATTAAGCCATAGTTGCAAGATCGTTTTTTGTAATATTCCAAAAATCTAATTTTTAGAGTTGAGTCAGTATTCCACTACGGCAGCGAATTGTACTCATAGCTTTAGAATCTATGAAAAGCTCGTTCTGATTAAGTATTTAGCGTTTCATGCGTTATAGGTATGTTTTTTGGTGGATTTCTTGAAATTGCCAAGTATGATGAATCTTCATCATTACGCCTATTGCCATTTTTAATGTAAATGTTACTTCAAGCAATCTTGAGTTTCGTTCTCCAAATCCGAAAATACTTTTGGATTAGTTAATCTAATAAATCGAATTGACGCTGTTTTTAATCGCTGACTTCTTTTTGACGCTGTCTGTAATCCTATGAAATGGCCTAAGTTACATAAAAAACCATAAGGTAGAACCAGTAACCTAACCTAACCTAACGTACTAAGTATAAAAAAATACTAATAAATTTAGCCTTCCTCGTTTGTACCTTCTTATGAACGAAGTATAACAAATCTTACATTTTAATAAATACTATAATTAATGGTAAACTCTTTATGTTTCAGTTGCATCAATATTATGGAAAACTTCATGCTCAATTTGAACGGGTTTAATGAGATTACAGATGGCAGGTTTTAAAATACACGAACACTGACCTGGATTGCAAATTGATTTCAATTAGCTGCATAAATAAATTCATTGGTCGAACAATTCGAATATTCGTTTGAAGTCATACATCGACATTAAATTAATTTAACATAAGATTAAATTATACACTGAAATAACAACTTTATAATATTCTGGTCTTTTCGCTATTATGATATAAATAAAGTAGCAGTGTCGGCAGACGTACTGAAACATATTTTAATATGTACCATTTTGGTTTGTAAATATAGAATTCGTTTGCCTTTTACCACAGCCGCACAAAGCGTGACTAGAAAAAAATGTTTTTATAAAAGAAAATATTATGAGGAAATTATTAACGGATGACATGGATCAGTAAAACATTTCTATCCCTAAAACAATTCACTTAAATACTACTATCCCCCTTGAAACTGGAAACAGATTGGTCGAATATGTCAGATGACAAGCGAAAGGTCCTTGCCTTTCAGAAGCTAATTGGTCGAAGTTATGTAAAAGTTAATGACTAGAATATTACTCATCAAATTAAAGCACTCAAGTTAATTATATAATAGTATACCGATAATTTGACCTGGCATAGATCGTGGACACGGTTAGATAGCTTGTTTATGTATTTTGTAGTTCAAAAGCAAATTAACTAATATTACCTTTTTAGAAATCTTATATTTCTTAGATTTTGTAATAATTTGGTTGTCCTTCGCCCACTGTATCCTCGTCCTGTTGTATCCTTTGACGGGGCACTTTATTTTTACTTGTGTTCCCGAAAATATCGTAGCCGACCCTCCCACCTTCACAGTTACCTATAATCATTAAATGATTACAATCTATTTTCCTTTCTAAATATACAGAAAGACAATCAAATACACGAATATCATTAAACATTATTGAACCAAGTAAACGAATACATACATCTTGCGTCAATCTTGCTACGAATGTTTGTACTTTAAAAACAAACACATGTGCCAAAGTTTCACAAATTACTTGGTAACGACTTTGCGTGTCGATGTATTACTAAGCTTCAACCTACCTTTTTCTTCTTCGGATCATGTTGAATGTAAGAAGAGTTAGCGAGAGATATTTCTGGAGACGAAGTGTCGAGGAGACAAGGTCGGCTGTTGCAGGATTTCGTAGATGCGGGCCTTGGTGAGTTGCATAATGCGGCTGGTCTCTCCACCACGTGTGATTGGGCCATTATTTGTTTACAATCCACCTGTTTGGTTTAAATATCGATCATAGATATTCAGCAGCCAAATCAGTTGAAACAGCTCCGATATAACTTTTATGTATTTTAAATCTAATATAAAAATACCTCCTACAGATAAATTAGTTAGTATATTTAGGATACATAATCACTTAACGAATATCCCTTTTAGTTCAAATCATTCACTCTAATTACAGTTTAGTTATTATCAGATTACATAACAAAAGGTTTTTGGTTATTGAATTCTTAGAATTTAATATTTAAATTTAGCTAACAAAAGTAAGTTTTTGGTTATTGAATTCTTAGAATTTAGAATTCAACATTTAAATTTAGTTGTTTACGAATATTTCTTGTAATACTACTTTCGTACTTATTTTATCTTTATTTTCTTCATAGTATATATTTTCTACTTTCAATGATGCTTCTCTTAAAAAATGTAATTATTCATAGTTGTCCTCACCTCTCTCTGCTTCGAACCTCCGCCACAAGTTTTTGAGCATTTCGACCACTCTCCAGTGTGCCACCTCACGGGACAGTCCAGCACATTGCAGTACTGTCGGTCTGGCGGCGGAGGTTGTGGACACATATTGTTTGGGACCACTACTGTGTTTGTACCACCCCGGGTCACCTGAATTTAGGGTGATAAAATTACTAGTGATCGCTAAGTATCGCTAAGTTGGACCATAATCCATTCAAAAAACTAACCTAGGATGTATTCTTGATATGTCTGTTCTGACTTAAAATAATAATAAAGCTTCCGAGCAACAAAACAAAAGCGTATAGGTACCCGTATATCAAGTATGCGTGTGTGTTTTAAATGTATGGTAGTGTGCGTATTATAAAACCAAATGGAGTGCATACACTCCTTCTACATATAAACTTTAACTGTTCCTTTCATCCATCCGGTAATTTATCTAAAACTTTTGCTTCACCAAATTATAAAATTAAGGTCTATCTCGGTCTATCTCGATAGGTTAAAATAAATTAGACTACCCATATCAATGAAACACTCCGGAAGAAAACTGTATTGTTACTAATAGAGAAGTACTTCTGACAGAACTTATAGTTTTTGTTACTCTGACAGCATATTCGATAAGATTTCTCTTATTAAAATTTCTTTGCTACAATTTTCCAAGGGTTGTCTACAATGTCGTTCTGTAGCGATACGATCACAATGTTATTATCGTTGTGTTTGCAAATCGTAAAATTAAATCAAGATTTATTGCACTGTAAAAACGAAATAACTTTGAGAAGAAATTTATGTTTTTTGAGAAATGAAATAAAAGTGTCTTGTGCAAATATTTTTTGCATAAATGTCTTATTTACATGTAAATATTTACTAGATGTGCCATAAAAAAATAGGATAGTAATCTCCATACTAACTTTGAACCCCAATAGCCTATGTCCATTCTCAGGCTCTAGGCTATCTCTCAACTAAATTTAATCTAAATTGGTTTAGTAGTTCCCGCGTGATTGAGTTGATTGATTAATAAGGATTTAGAAATAAAGAGCCATTTAAAATAACTAGGGATCGTGTGGTGGTTGAAATTCAACCATAAATCATTTAAAAAATTCGGTTTTCAATACCTGCGTATAGTTATGTAGTTTTTACACCTACATAATGAAATAACTGAAAATACGCACGTAAATATTTGGTAACCGCCATTGTCATTTGCATAATAAACGTCAACAAAGTATATCGAGTATGCATGTAGGTGTGTCTTTGTGCGTGTAATGTTTTATTTATCGTTTTAATGTACTTTATAAGCATTATTACTGAAAAATATTAGCGTTCTGCACTTCCCTTAAACATAAACTTTTAAGTGTGAGAAATTTCATACTACTCCGTCCGCGCAATTTTCTTAAAAAGGGATTGAAAGATTTCCCTTCACGTATTTATTTATATACAGATAACTTGTGAATTTATTTCTATCCTTTAATAAACTGATATAAGTAAGATTTAATAATAAAATATGTAAATGACTTATATGTTGCGTCCCTTTCATTTTAACACTGCGATGTATCGATATAAATGACATATTCCTACATTTTATTCATTCCTCTTACTGATATGAATAAGATATTTCACAAGCGTGTTTACCTCATGAATGCAAGTAACTTCGCGAGTTTGAATCCCAATACCGCACGACTTGGTGCACTGGGAAAATTCAGTGTAATTCCATCTGAAACAAATGTTTTTTTAAATTCACAAACATGTTAGTCTAAGGTTTCAATATTAAATCTTCATGAAGTTTAACTTAATATACTACGGTTACTCTCGATATTTCATCCGGTTGCATAGAGTGAGATAACGGCTAACCTAAACTGAATGTGTGTTTTTTATTCCAATGTTCAATAATGAAATCCATTTAGTATTAGTTTTAAGTAATTAACTTTTTAGAGATTACACTATTTAATTCGATTAAGACAACATCTAAAGGAATACTAACGAAAGATTATTTTTGTATGCATAAAATATTAAAAAAAAAATATTGTACACAGTAACCGCAACAAATTCACACATAATTTACAATAACATATTTCTTAGTAAGTAAGATATTTCGCTATAAATATGTAAGTTAGGGCCATGGCCCAATAACTAAGATTTTGATGCTGTTGTGAATAAATCATAGTACTTTTTATGTATGTCTATACAGAGAGAAACGATAGAGACTTAAACGGTCCCTATGGTTGATTTCTCTAAGTCACAGATAATTTATTTACGTTGAAGATTTATGTTTGACAGCTTCACAATAAATGCTCATACAGGAAATATTTTTATAGCACAGCGTGAAAAAAACCCACGTTTTACGCACAGTCGCAACCGTGCGCGGGTGTTTAACACACACAGTGCTATAAAATAATATACGATACTTGTGACCTAAGTGGTCTATCATTGCACTACGTTTAGCACTAACTAACTACACTCAGTACAATGATAGACCACTTAGGACGGTCATATCGTAATGTACTATATCAGTTTAATTTAATTTTTTTTTCAGTTATGACACCATACAAGAATTTCGCTGCGACGTGCTCCGAATGGAAGATAAGAAATTGTTGTATGACAGGGCGAACGAGACTCATTTGTATGTCGCGGATATAATTGGAAAGTTGAAGCGGTTAGTATGTTAATTCATATATTTACTACCCTCAACATTGAATGAAAACAATTTGTCATTTATTTCTAAAGTAGTACATCCGGCAGAGTTTGTCGTGTCCGGAAAATCAGCGACTGGACTAGAACAATGATTTTGTGGAACATTGTTTTTACGTGTCTCGTAAAACAATGAAATTCCTGGAAAAACAAAAAAGAAAGTAGCCTCTATTATCTCTATTTATCGCAATCAGTTGTTGTTCAGAGTTGAGAAAATAAAATTTGTATTTCTGTTTTTAAAATTCTATTATCGCGGACACAATGTTACTACTTCTTAATGTATAAGTTAGTTATTGATGTAATATTGACAATTTGATTTATTGAAACAACGTTGAAACGAAACAATGATGTATAATGTTGTTTCTGATGTACATTTTGCTATTGGCTCTAGCGGCTTTTACAGCTTCACGCGGATAGAGGCTGTATAATAGTGAATACCCATGGCATACTGTCCATATTCCACAATGACCTAATTTTAAAATCGGTACAGGGTAATGTTCGACTAACCTAACTTGAGTTTTACAGTATAATAAATAGAGAAGCAGGTGAGAACACAAAACTGAAGTCCTTAATTATCAACGCTGGCGTCGAGGCTTCGACAGACAAAAGGATCACGAGATATAGGTAAATATTTTATTTCTGACACCTAAAGTAGGGTATACACAGATTGAACTTAATGTCTAATAGCATTATCTAACAGGCTGCTTGGATTACGTGAGAAAGTAGGGTAGGTGTGTAAAAACAATAATTATAAAGACTTTCATTACATGTACTCTGTACAGTTATTCCCATTACTCTGTACTGTTCTGTGCATTAATCTATACTTTTGGCAAAACACATAGCACAGAGTATAATATGGATTCGATCAATGTTTACCGCAAGACGTTTTGTTTTAAACAGTCACACAAACAATGAATGGCCAGGCTTATGTTATTAACTATGTAAGATGTCAGTGACATTTCGTTAGATTGGTCAATATGGCGATCGATTTTTCTGTCAGCACCATTAGTATTTTAGAAAATACTCCGATAATCCGAATTTTGCGGATACATGTTGTCGACTCGAAATTTTTATTTTTTTATGTTTTATTATTCAGACATGGTTTGGATCTAGTCTACCGTACCCTGTCACGAAATTATAAATTATATTTAATATTTATTATAGATATGTAAGGTGAGACGATATTAAGAAAAACTTTATTTCTTCATTTCTTTTGTATGTGAATTCTGCGTGTTTGTTTGTTTAACATCCAGTATATGTATTTACTAGCTTCGTCCGCGTGGAAAGCTCCCAGCAGGCGCGATATTTAACATTAAAAGTTATATTTCAGTCATTTGACATAAAATCGTAATCTCAATTATTGTACTATCTTTTAGTAAAAACCTTACAAAAATCGGTTCAGTAGATTTTGAGGAAAAGGGCCACATATAGAGGAGACTTTGTTTTTTATAATAAGTCTAGATAGATAGATGTTCAGTGATGTTCACTTACCTCTACCTTACTCTGTAACGTATGACTTCCAGGCAAGTGACAATGAAATGTTTGGAGCAAGCGCAACTGTTAGAAGGCGCGTTGAAGACAATGCTAGCACTTACTAACGAGAACTGTGACATCACCGCTGTGGACATTGATAATGTTGCCAGTCACGTGCCGTATTTTAACCTTTTTGAATGATTGTTGTTATGTTAAGGTGCTCCCACACAGCAGTTATATAACGTTATAAAACATTGTGTAACACGATAACATTCTGTAACAGTGTATAACATTTTACTACAATATGTTAGACAATGTTATAGTATTATATTAAGTTATAAACGCTCCCACACCGGATCGATCCATTGTATAACATTCTGTAGCAATCAGTTTGGGGCAAATGTTATAATTTGTTATATGTTGCAATCAACACACATGTAGGTACATCATTTTGTTACAATTTGTTATAAAAGGTTGTACAATAAACGTTTGTAGACATTTTCTAACGTTATATAACTGCTGTGTGGGAGCACCTTTACCGAAAAATATATACTCGTATAAGGCTCACTTATAAATAATACAATATGAATGCAGTTCTATGACGTTTTCAACAGGAATGATGTATGGGAGTTAAATACGAATGAAAGATAAGATATTCATTAAATTCATTATAATTCGATAACTGATACAGACCTGAACATTAATAATATCC
>DWPQ01002766.1:0-10223 GCA_018251795.1 Perichares adela | reverse complement strand
GATGGCATAAATTGACTTTCGAAAAGTGTTTGTAAAAACCTACTTCGAATAAATTAATTTTGAATTTTGAATTTTGAATTGAATTTGAATGCCTTTGTACAGTGGCGATCATTTACACTCACATGCGAAATGTTATTTTGCTCCCTGTCTTCTTCTCTCTTTAGGGTGACAACCGCTCACGTAAATTGGCAATCATGTTGCCAACTTTCACCATAGATAGAGCAATGTTCAGAACAGCGACCGCGTGCTCATTTTCTACCAATGGTGTTAAGGTCTTTAGCCATGTTCTTCTTCATACTACACTTCCTTTGCCTTGGAGTTTATCTTGGATAATTAAGTGCAATAGCTCATACTTGTGACTTCGCATAATATGGTCAAGATATTTGAGCTTTCTCCTCTTTATTGCTTTCAGAACTTCAAGCGATTTGCCCTTTATATTTTTATCCAAATATTAGGTGCCCCATTCTGCTCATTTCTCAGCTATTGACTCAAACACATTAAAAATGAGATTAATCAGTCCTACAATAATAGGTTCTGCTTTTTTACCTATGATCAATTAGTTATACATAACATCTGATAGCTTTAAAAACATCTGAATCTGAAATTAGTAAGTTCTTAAATTTCTAAAATTTATAGTTCACTCGTAGTATTTACAAAGGAAGTTATATGTTTGCAACTTTAGTTTATTCTTTTCAAATGAGCCCTTTTTAAATGTTCATTGATAGAAATTCAAACAAGATTATTAAAATCGACAAAACTCAGTTTGAAATTAAACCGGAAAGGAAAGTTATTCCTTTGGATCTTGTATTAAGCCTTTGCGTGGTGAAAAGTCCTATTACGTATTCAGAAGAAGAAAACAAAAGGATAACGAATTCTTAGGCTTTTATTATTCTGCTTATAACTTGCTCTGATCAGTCGGGGGCAGCATCACATCTCGTGAATTTTTATTATTTACTAATTTATTCATAAAATCCCAATCTAAGTTAAGAGGTTTAAATAGAGTTACAGTAAAATAATATTACTTTGTAAAAACTTTTCTCTTTCTTGAAAACAGATACCAATTTAAAGATGTTTCCGATGTACACTGTATCAAGTGTTTGTTGTGTTCGTCCAACGATTTTGTATTACGTGATACTTGTTTTAATCTTTTGTTTCTCGGTTGTTTTATGTGTCTGACGTTACAGCTCTCTGAAAGTTAATACACTATCGTGGAATATATTAAATGTGTTTCCACGTTGTGCAACTTTCAATGCAAGTTATCCACGCTTACTTTGAGAGGTTGTAGCTTAAGTTTTAAATTATTTATTACTCTTGCCAACATCATTGTTGTCGTATGACTTTACTGAAACATATCTACTAAATTAATCTTTATAAAATTGTAATTGATTTCTTGATCGCAAAGGAAAATTCAAATTTTTGAGTCTTAACGTTGTTCTGTAGTTCTTACTTAGGATTAAGTTAAGTCGGTTCTGTTTGAACTTCATTAGCTGGTTTCCTAAGACTAACACGTACTTCTCTCGGTGTTATTTATTCTTGTTAGTTAGAGATTCGTTAATTAATACGAAATTTTAAGACATGCTTATGAAATGGTTTTGCACTAGCATTCTATTGAATGATTTTTTATCAAAGCTATCGAGCTTTCTGTGTAGCCTAAAATTAATCAAGCTCCATGAAAAACATTTGGGACAAAAACCAAAATAGGAATAAAGGAAATATACCAAAAGGGTTCCGGGACTAATAGCCGGGCCGCTTCCCCAGTTTATCTAGTCACTCGGCCTCTTTCCAGCGTCCTATAGATTTAAATTAGAAAGCTCCTGAATTTATCTACTCAGACACCCTTATTTTGTCTTCAAAATGCGGATTAAACAAGTTGTCTCAAAAGGACTATTCTCGCTAGATTGCTTAACATAGCAATTGCAGGGTCCAATAATTTAGTATATGTAGTATATTTTGAGTTATAAAAAATAGTCGCTGCTATCAACTTTCGGATGTTCGTTGCAAAAACTGTGTGTATTTGAAATGCATTTAAGTTATTTTAGTCTTCAGAAGTTGTGGTAATTTAACGAAATGACAGCATTCGTATTATGTAACCAGGTCGAATGTTGCTAATACTAGCTTTTACAAGACGCTTAGAAATTTAATATCAGACTTTATTACAAATTTGTGGGCATTAAATGAAGACATGTTATGTGGAAAAATCATAGTTGCGAAAAGGGTATTTAATATAACCATCGAAAACTAGAAGGCGAGATTAAAATAAATGTGTCGGATTCTATGAATTATGATTTTTGTTGTTAATCAATAGTTGAATAGTTAGTAAGTTACAAAATTAAAATTGATTTATTTCACATTGCATCATTTACATAGCAATTACGTATACGAATTTAGTTTTAATTTGCTGACAATGATTTATTCTGACGAAGCTTGTTTAAGCATGCAAGTCCGCTTTATAATAATTGTCAAATTGCTTGAGAACATTATATTTTAACTAATTGTGTTTCTTTGCATTGAAACATTAATTAATATTTAAGGTCGCCAGATAAGAGTAAAATATTAAAGACCGAAGTATGTTCGTGTGGTCTAAGACTATGCATTTAACTTCAAACATTGTTATACGTTAAGTTGATCGAGCTATGCAAACAACATTTTAAACTTCAAATGAAGCAGATTAGAATAACAATGTTGTTATAAAACTGCTTTCTGAATCGGATTTTTCTTAAAATATCGTGGTAAAGCTATTTCTAACCTTAAGTTACTTGTAGAATACAATGATAGCCCAATTACCATGTCCAGTGGGATAAAATAGTGTCCACTGAGCTGGGCGACAGATTTAACACACACATTTTCACAAACTTCACACACACATTTTCACAAATTTCACACACACACATTTTCACTTTCACACACACACACACATTTTCATAGACTTATTAAATTTAATTTTTGTATCTAAATTGTTAATATTCACTGACCGTTACTGTAATGTAAGATGTTTAATGAACCGTTCTAGTTTCAACACATAAACCCAAATAACATATTGTGTCGTGGCTCGCGTCCGGATAAACAGGCGAAACTATCTAACCATTAATTCCGGTTCCCGTTTTCGAAAAGTTTCCTTATCCTAACCCCGCTTTTTACGTTACTCTTGTATTTTTCTTCATAAACTAGCTGACCCCACAAACGTTGTTTTGCTATGTAAAAGGTTGCCGTTTTAGCATTTTTTTTATTGCTGCTCACTCTTCAGCTTTAGAATTATTGGTATAGATTATACCAAGTGAACTTCTTAAGTATTATTAAAATTTTGAGTTTGTCTAATTTTCAGTATGATTGTAATCACTCTTGTACTTATAAACTATTAAGAACAGACACTACAATTTTATTTAAGTGTGTAGATTTAATATTAAAGCTAAGAATGAAATATTAAAGCTATGCATTTCGATAAAATTGTAATGTCTGTTTGTAATATTAAAATAATCGCTTTTTACTAAGTGCGTATGTGTGTACTAAAATAACATTTTTTGTCTGTCTGTCTGTCCCGGATAATCTCTAGACGGCTGGACCGATTTTAACAAGACTTTCATTGGAAGATAGAAGAGGTTGTGGAGCTATATAGGCAACTTTTTATCTTAGAACTTCAGCGGGGTCGGGATGTATGCGGCAAAAACTTTGTGACACATTGATTTTCACGCGGGCAAAATCGCTGGCACAGCTAGTTTAGGGTGGTATGTTTAACGGTGATTAACGCAAGGTCAACATAAGGCTTAATGATCAGGGTAAGGTGAGCAGAGATTAGCGACATACGTCTCCGCTTCGGTTTAGCGTTAACGTTTTCGCTCTTTTGACGCATTTGTTGTCTTTGCTCTATCAGCGCATTTTTGAACAGCGTCACTTAATAGTCAAGATGATAGAATATAGATAATAAACTAGAATATAGATATAGATAATAGACCTCGGTGAAATTCAGTGAAATTGAATCTACCTGACTGTCTATTGCGTCTAATATCTAGCCCAACAGTGGGACAATTATGGATTGTTATGATGATAATTACCTTAGAATTCCACGCGAACGGGATTACGTCTGGGAAAACGTTGTGAAACACTGATTTCCACGTTAGCAAAGCTGCAAACTCAGCTAGTTAACATAAAATAGTTGTATTAGACTGGTTAAACTGAATAATGGTTCCTCTTAATATAGAATTATCTCTACAAAACGATGATTACGGTAATATTGAGCTCTATTGGATAATTACCTAATCATAGCCCCATAAGTAGCTGATTGTAGCCCGCAGCATCAACTTGATTACACGTTGGAGAATGCACGGATTATTGAATAGCGAAGATATGATATCGGTATTGAACTAAATTGAAGGATTGTATGATGATAAGCTGCTTTCCGATACACACATTTGTATCAATTTACATAATACTCGCAATGCTTGCGACGGAATCCTATCAGTTTTAAGTTGTAGTATTTATGTACTGGAAAATGTTGTTATCAACAGAATTTTGAAAAAGACTGGCTGTGCCCGCATGGAAACCAGTATGTAAACTTCCGGGAATTTTAAAATAAAAAGTATCCTAAGTTACTCCTTATTACATCAGCTATCGTCCAGGGAAAGTTTCGTCAAACCGGTCCAGCCATTCCAGAGATTACCCGTAACAAACTGATAGACAACACTAAAAAAAAAAGGTATATATGCCGTGTATATACACATATGCATTTCGTAAAAAACAGTTATTTTAATATTACAAACAGACACTCCAATTTTATTTAGTTGTATAGATAGAGAACGTTCTAGAGGAATCTAGGGTAGAGAAGAAAAAAAGTTAAGGTATCAACACTGATAGGCGATAACTGCTCAATTGTCCTTTTTTGGATTGAAAATAAGATGTTTTGTAGTTCCTCCAATATTTTAAATATGAATATTCTACAAATTACCACACCAATATAAACATTTTGTAACTACATACCATAGGCTTTTCGGAAAGTTTATATCGTAGATGCAAATTTATCACCCATTACGATGTAATCACTTATTACATGGTGTCACCCTGAAGGATTTTTTACCATATCATATAATATACGTAACACATATGTTACTGTTGACCCTTTTACAAAAGGTCATAACAGACCGAGTCGTTCAAGTATCGTAATTCAATGCAGTAAGATCGAAATCTGGCGAAGCGTTCAAAGCTTCATGGCGAGCTTTAATCGATCACAAGCCGCTCATTGAAACAAAGGGACGAACACATGTTAAGTAACGGTATTTAAAATACAACTAATTTCAAACATGTACAACAGAAAGATGAAAGATTGGTTAAACTATTCTCCATGTTAGACTGTATTATCGCCAGCTACGATCGCTACCAACTTTGAGTATACATAAAAGTAAAAAAGCAAAAATATAGTACTTTTAAAATATTAACCATGAGTTTATTGATGGGACATTTGGTAAAAAAAAGAATTATTAAATTTCTAATGTATTTTTTACATTGATGCATGTACTTCGTGTGATTGATAGAAACTAAATTAAGACTCGATTTTCTATTATACTGGCCTCCTCTCAAAATCCGCCAAGTTCGGATTGCTAGACTTCACATACCTCCTCAGAACATTATAGAGATCTGATAAGTATACAGTTTCCCTGCGATGTTGTCCTGAAATGATCTAACTATTCTAGTAAATTGGGTCAGGTTACAAATTCGAATAATGACACGAAAATAGGCAAACAAATTATATTAGGATTGTAACAAACACAATAACAATAATCTATCTATTTTTATGTCAATATTGTATATTTAATTAACTAGGTAATAAACTTATTATCTTACTGTGAGCAAACCATTGTCGTTTGTACGACAAAATATTACAACTTAATTTTCTATCATTAGATTTTTCCTATTTTTTACATTTGGCTGCAAAGCTTATAAGGAATTTTTTGTTAAGTATATACTAATTCAATGGGATTTATACTTCACTTGAATTTCTAACATGTTACAAATGTGTAGAAGAAATAACGATGCTATAATTTAAAAGTCTGTTCAAGATGTAAAATCAAATTGTTACAAATATGACGCTTAGTAAAACAAAAAAAAAGTTGTGATTAAATGTAATAGGTAAGTTTTATAATAATAAAAATAAAAAAACTTTATTACAGATAATCATACACATTTGGATTTAGTTTGAATATATTTGGATTATACCTATAACTATATATGAAAAAAAACATTCTACCTCTTTTATATCTTAATATCTTGCGATCAAGTCAATGGCGTAAAAATTTTACTCTCTTACATAACAAGAATTTATAGATGACGTAACACACAGTATTCCAATTATAATTAAAGTGATATTTAATTTAAGTAGTTAATTAATTAATCGGTAACTGCATTTGACTACGGTATTTGTCTCAGAACATGCGCCGGTGCAATGGTGAGTTCAGGTTCCTCCATATGATGTGCTATGCTTACAATATCCACTTCTGGATGGGCATTAGCTCGTTTGTGATTTTTCATTCTCCTCACTTCCCCTAATTTCTTCGCTAGTAAACGTCTGAAATGAAAATCGATGTCAACGTTTAGGCACCATGAACACTGGTGAGTAGTTAGTAAGTCTACTATTAATTGGATGTAGTCATGCAAAAACGTTCCAATCCACACTAAGTTGAATTTGAAATAAAAGCAATTGCATGTATCAATACTATTCTTTTTTATTTTAACTAGTAAAGATCAATACTAAAGGTTTTATTGTTGATTTATATTCTAATCAGATAATCATTTGTTTAATTTTGGGTTATTTCTTTTACAATAACTTCGGTTATTAAAATCGGTCCAGTAGTTTCGGAACCTCTTCGGTACAAATAAACAAATCTTTCTTCTTTATAATATTAGTATAGACAAACGAACAGGTGGAACCATAGAACCATTATACTAGAGTAGGAAAGCCTTAGCCATGCCTGTGAGTGCAAGTCTATCTAATAGAAAGAGAAGGAAGACGAGAGACCTGTTATTGTCTTTGTCTAATACGTACAAAACAAGTGAGATAGACAGGGCATCCCGTTTGTTGTCTTTTTTTAGATGAACACATTTTAGGCTGTCTTGCGCACACTAATATATTTTATCTATGGGTATAACACCTGATGATAAGTTGTTACCGCCGCCTATAGACGTGTCTAAGATTAAGGCATCATAGGTATTTTAGGGGCTCAGATAGGAGCTAGGAACCCGTTTGGTACTGGCTCTTGAACATTGCAACCGAAACACGCAAAAACGATTCACGGTTGATATTATAAAAAGGGTGATAAGAAACGTAAACAAGCCAGGTAGTTAAATACCCCATCACCATGAAGGATTATCGTCAGTATTAAACTGGGTGCCACAGATCGCAGCTACCTCCGTTGTAATTACGATTTACGTATTTCTAATAAAAAATAAATAAATATGTGTGGACAAATTCACACAACGCCATCTAGCCCCAAACTAAGCCGGAGCTAGTGCTATGGGTACTAGAAAACTGATATATTACATAAATATTTGTAAATACATACTTATTATAAATATAAACACCCAGACCCGGAACAGAAATTAAAATTCATCATTTAAAATCCTGCCCGACCGGGAATCGAACCCGGGACTTCTGCGTGGCAGTCCGGCGTGGTGACCATTGTGCCACTCGGTCGTTAATCGTAATCGGAAATCGGAAGATGCATTTGATCTTCCGCCCTTGGCCGGTAATACGTCAAAGATACAATTTGTGTACGTCTATTAGATGTGCGACGGTGTTACCATCAGGCCCGTCTGCTCGTTTGAAGGCCATAAACATTAAAGAAATCGTATTATTCAGTGTGATTTCAATGATTCAACCATATCTAAATATGATTTACGTTTGTATTAAAAACTTTTCCAAACTTGACATGATTCATCTTTAAATATTTTTTCAGTGTGGCTATTATATCTGTAACTTACTGCTGTCGGCAATCGATTAGAACTCCAAGAATAAATACTGCAGCTATTGCGATAAGTATCACTACTGTCACTCCCAGGATGGCAGCCACCGTCAATGTTGGAACATCTTCAGGCATTATCGATATACTGGGATCAGATGTTTCTTCTAGGAATTCTGAAAAGAAAACACAGAATGGATGTGTTTTAATTTATCAACTAAAATTATATAGACATGATCATACCTAGTGACTTATTATATTAAAATGCTATTTAAAAAAACATTTGCCTTGGACGAATAATTGTGCGGAAACCATTTGTTTAGGAACTTTACTTTTAAAATAAACAACGTTTTAACCACCAAAGAGAAACAGCTATTTTATAGTAATTCCGAAAGAATAAAGCCTTAAATTTATAAACAACCGAATAAAACAGTAATTAATGAGATAAAAATGAATATGTACTAAAATATCAAAATCCTATATCCTTCCATTTTTATCGGAAACATTTTTTCTATTACTATTTTGGTTTACGCTTTTTTCCTGTATAATTTTTATAGTGAACAATAAAGTGTAATAAATAAATAAATATACCTATTCCCTGATACATACACCATACGGAAGCGGATATGGTTAAATACATACGAATCCGAATGGAATTTGACCGCTTTTTGATTATTCATAAATCCGGCTCAACTTGCGGCCAAAATTACTGTAAATCTGGTTTGATGGACACACCGCGTTAACGGAGAAATGATAAGAACGTCCAGTGCTTTACAGAAACTATAATTATTTTCCATTTGCCTATAAAGCCATCAGAAACACAATATAACGCCTAAGGTGATGTTTTCCAACGTGGGGTCCACGTTTGATAGTTAAGAGTATTAGATATTATAATAAATCATAAGCAAATGAAATGTCCTATCAACGCATTGTGAAACAATTTCTTTTCATATAAATAATAATAATAATATAAATAATTTCGTCGGTTCTTTGTCAAGTAATGTTTCCTTGTCAACGTCATATAATTCGGATTATGTTAACAATTTTTCGAAAAATACTAAATAGCCTTCACCTAAGTAAATAACCTCCATATATAGTTATATAGAAACACGTGCGATGCAATTGCGTTTTTGTATACTTAGTATCAGTCGATTCAGGAATTCTAAGAAAACTTATTGCTATCACACATATTTTATGAAAATTCTATAATTAGTAATTAATGAAGCATAATTTCGATACAAACAATTATGTATAATCAGATAAATGGTTATCGTCATCGTTAATGATAAAATATGCGCCAATTTATTTTACGATGATTGAGTATAATAAAACTGTACTAGCAGTAATTTTTTAATTCGAGGATATGTTATCTAAACAGACAATTAGAACCTTTGTAGGTTCTACAATACAATACAATATTATAATATGTAAATACGTTTAAATTTTCTTGTTTCATAAACGGTGTACAATTGTACAGAAATCTTTACAAAGTATAAAATGAAGCCGCTTTCTCTAATTATTATTTTATTATTAGGAAACAATTTTCTATTTAAATTTCAACTTTTATATTATGTTGTGTTAACACCTACCATCGACCTTTTCATATGGTCACCCAGGGCTGACTGGTAGACAATGCCATTAGGCATTTTGCCATCCCTTTGTTTTCGTTTTTAAGAGATGACATAAACACATAAATCTCTACTAATATTGTAAATGCGAAAATAACTGTCTATCTGCTACGCATTCACGCCTAAACCAGTAAACCGATTTTCATGAATTCGATATAAATATAGAACTGAACTTGGGAAAGGACATAGGCTACTTTTTATCCCGAGATTCCTTCGGGTCCCGAAGCGAAGCGATTGCGGTTCACTAGTAAATAAATAAATAGCATCGAAGCAGTATATTTTCGCTCTCTATGAAGCGTTGCCTATGACTGCGGTAGAGTCAATGGGTACCGAAGAAACAACCGTTTTTTTCGCTTCCCGGTGTTACTGTTTATAAATTAGATCGCAAGTGTCATCTTTACGGGTGAAATCTATAAACCGTTTAGACTTAAGACCGTAAAGTTAAGTTTAGACCGCAAGGCAGTGATAGCCTGGCGGTTGTACGTTGGTTTCCCGAACGGGAGGTCGTGAGTTCGATCCTCGGCACGCACCAATAATTATCTAAATTATGTGCGTATTAGAAATTAATTATCACTTTGCTTTACGGTGAAGGAAAACATCGTGAGGAAACCTGCACACCTGAGAGTTCATAATGTTCTCGATGTGTGAAGTC
>DWPQ01002765.1:0-10227 GCA_018251795.1 Perichares adela | reverse complement strand
GCATATTGAAAGGTTTCCATAGAAATATGTTATAAAGACCAATACTCCTAACTAAATGACTGAGCAAAGTTTTAAACGAAGATATAATCGCGTAGTAAATGGTAATTAGTAGCGCTGAATTTCTCCTGTTGGTGAATTTAATTATATCAATAATTTTATGCAGAGTGAAAACTTATCCGAAGAATTAATTTTGTTTTAAATATACATCTAAGTTTATTAAGTATTAAGTAATATGGTTTTATGAGTAACACAAATGTTAGTTCAACTTTACGTTATCCTCACAGTACCGCAAAGGATCAAACTAAATCTTTAATCAAGTTTGACAAATTTACTTACAGTTCATACTTCACCTACAGGGTGTAAAGCCATGCTGTATTAGAATGACCGATACCCTTAGATTAACTTATTATACTTTATTCTATATCTATACAAGATACCTATACCTATAGTTGCGCTAAAGGTACCAGCGTTGCGAAAAATGTTTTTTTTTTGTGTCAAAAACATAAATGGACCTTAGTCTACTAAATGGTTTAGAGACAATAATCTGATAAGAAAATGTTACGCAGAAAACTTATAATAGTCAAGTAACTTCTTATTTATTAACTTGAACTAATATTCTAATACTGAGCATATTTTCATGGTTGTAATATAAGGTAGTTTTTATTTCATTTTGCACAATCTATTTATGATTTTCTTAAACAATATCATCAAACCTAACTAATCTACTTTTAATCTTGGTCGTCAAATATTCCGTCCATAAACTAAAATGTAAAGTAACATCTCTATATAATTGTTTATGTAACAGTTAATTAAGTCATTCTTTTATTTTAGTATTTGGTAAACAAAGAAAATATCGTACAACAGCGCCTGAAATTTAGAAGTAGCATTCACGCGTACCAGAATTAAAATGTAATACCTCACCGCACCTCATGCAAATTGCAAACCAACTACTAAAGTTACCTGTTCGTTGTCGTGAACGTAACGTATGTACAAGTGAATACATAATTTACGAATAGTACTAGCAAAGTTCTCTTCAGTACATTACACAAAGTTTTACAATGTTGACACATTAATTTGCACTTTGAGTTCAAAGGCTTATGGTAGTTTTGAAGTTTGTTTGCTCGTACCGGTTTTAGTAGCGAATAAAGAAGTAGTCAAGTTTACCGCGAACGATAAATAATAAAGATACAATAAAGCCAGTTTAAAGTTATTTGAGAAAGTTGGTAGAAATTCTGCACAGTAAAGTTTTTGAAATTGTTTTACAGAATTTATGACATTTAATCGATTATTTGCGTAGTTTTTATCAAAGCTAGGAAATTAAAATGGAATTGAATCCAATTTCAGTTGTTAAACGTCTCATAAACTGCTATAATATTTTTTTTTACATCGTTTAATGTCGGATAAATCTTAGGTTAAATTAGATAATTTTTACAATTCCTTATACAGAACAATAATATTACTAACAAAATAACCACTTACCCTACATGAATATCAGTCTGGATTTATCGCAAACCACTTATTTAATAAAAGAAAAACGCTTTAAAACGAAATCGTAACCTACGTTACTCTACGTCTAACTCAAGCAAAAGTAAGACAAAGTCTAGGATATCTGAAATTACGAGTGTACAAAAAATATTTAGTGCACGCATCCGTCATGCACGAGAAATAATTGTAGTATTTTTAAAAGCTCATTGAGGATCAGGTGTGCGCATACTGTGCGGTTTGAAGGAGCACTCCTCGTGGGAGCCGAGTCTCAGTGTGCGGGTAGCCGAGTGCGGACAGGAGCGACCTAGTTCGGGTCCGCTCGATGCCGGCACGCCGAGCGATGCCCGCCCGCCGCCCAGAATAGACGCAGCGTGCGTCCGTCCGCCGCCGCGACAAACGTCGCCCGCGCGTTCCGACGTCGGGTCGCGCTCGGACGCGCCATTCCACAGACAAACTATTTCGCACAACAAACAAATGTGTCAACTTTTTAAACACTTTCATTGTATTAAATTTCGTCGGTTTTTGTACTTGTCTAGAAATATTTTGCTACGTAATGTGTAACATTATCGAGTTTCGGCGAAAGTAATTGTTTACGTGTGATTCACTATCGTAGTGGCCTTGTTTGTTATCGTTCCCGTGAAAAGCTTTCAGTCACTTTTAATTACGTGCTTACAGGCGTGTTATTCTCGTAAAGCGTACCTTGCCTAAATATTTTTAGTCTAGGTTAGAAAAGAAAAGTTTTAATTTCAAAGTTTTGGGTAATTGAAACTTGTCGGTTGTACGTTAGTATAGAGAAAAATGGTTTAACGTTGTGCCTTATTCTGTGGTAGTCGATTGTTGTGCATCGTGTAGTAGGTTAAACAGTTAGATGCGCGTGAGTCACTGTAGTCGGAGATGCTGCGACTTGAGGTGGCGCTGTGTGTGACGCTACTGCTGGCGCCCGACTCGGCATCTGCTTGGAGAACCGATACAGCTGATTTGTAAGAGCTCATAGAAACAAATCTAATTCATTTAATCATTTAGTTATTTTGTCAATACACTTATGCAATTGACACAAACTTATGCAAGACACTTATGTATAGAAATTACTAGAACAATTAATGTGACATACATTAATTGTTCTAGTAATTTCTATCCATCTCATACTTTTGATGTACTGAACTTCGGGAAAATTCACAATAATAGAAGTTACATATAAAGTATTAGTACGGTATTTTTATAACTAGTTTATAACATATATAGTTATACATCTATTGAACTTATTTGTTTAACTTCTACCATCGGTATTTTCTCAGTGCTAATAACATAGGCCTTCAAGAACGTATTCAGCAATTCCTTCTCGACCAGCTAACGCATTAGTAGCGCCCCTTGTTTTATCAATAACCATGGGCGACGGTGATCACTCACCATCAGGCGTCCGTCGGCTTGTATGCCTACTTAATTGAAAAAAAAATCCGTAAAACTTAGCTTATTTAAGTCACTCTACTGGTCGATGCATATGGTTTAAAGTATTCTTCTTAGATATATGATACGTCTTATTAAACCGCTACGTTGTCAATGGAAATAAATAAATTAATAGGAAATACATTTACAATTAAATTTTCAAAAAGTAATAATTTCTATTAAACTAAAATAAATTAAAATAAAAAATAATAGGAAATTGATTGTTGGTTTTCTTAACTTTTGATCGACAACAATATCCATTAGTATCTAAATATCTACTGCTTGTTATAGATCGCGGAAGAAAAATAGATCAAGCTAGTCAAATCCGGTTGTAGCCAAATAAATTTAATTGTACCTAACGTATTCATGTCATTATCGGTAAATAATAAGGGTGTTAACAGAGTTTTCGGTTTTTATGTACCAATGCTGAAAAAATATAACTACAAAAATCGTTTAAATTTTAGTTCGAATGGATTTGTTTAACATATAAATCGGCGTACATTCAATTTTAATTCGATTGTGCTGTGCTTTTAATAACCTTTATTTTAGAAGCATTCTCATGACCAAAGGTTACTTACTACAAGACAAGACAAGAATGCCTGGGCATAAGTATGTTATCCAAAAATAGGAAAGAAATAATAATAAAATATAGCTAAGTGTTCTTTGTAACTGCGAGTAGGAAAAAATACTCCCTGGCAGTTTCTTGCCGCTTCTTCTTCTAGGGCCTTCTTATAGTAGGGTTTTGCAGAAGCGATGGCGTAAATTGTCTTTCGAAAAGTGTTTGTAAAAATCTACTTCGAATAAATAAAATTTAATTTCATAACTATTCTGAAATTGATACAGACATACAAAATTTCGAAAAATCAGAAATAAGCGGATCTTCATCTTCTCAACGGCAACCCGTTGGTAATGCTTTTGGTGTCACGTACGTCCAAGACATAGACCGCAAAACAAGACCCTGATACTGCAAAATAAGATACATTTTGTTTAATTAGGATTCAAGTTTTAATCTATTTCAATTTTATTATCATTTTGGTATTCGCATAAAACTTAAACCCAAGCACATTGCGTATAAAAAACATAGACAATATGTACCAAATTGTATAACGCCAATTGAGAGGCCATTCGATGTGTATAATTGTAACATAATTGGTCTTAAATATCTAACAGGGTACCAAGTCTGTTGAAATTGGTCATTACGATCTCATTGAACCGTAATGTATGCTTTTATAAATTTGTTTAATCAGAGCCCAGGTGGCCGTCTGCTTGTCTGTCCACTAATATATTCATGTATAAAGAGGATTAACAGTTTCCAATTTTGCCGGGTCAAGACAAGTCAAATAAGAGATAATCAATTTCAGTGTTCGTAAATTGGTTTACGTTAAAGATTAACTTGCCAGTTAGAACAATTGAATACAGAATTAATAGACAGTCAGATGTGTGAGAAGAATACTTTGGACATTCTGGTCGGTGTAATGTTTTGTTAAATTATTTTAAAGCATTTAACATTTATGCCGATTATTGAAGTGTCGAAACGCGTAAAAATTGCGAAACTTCGGCTTCCAGGGTCTATGAATGTATATGTAAACTTAGGAAAATAATTTAACAGTGTGTAAAAAAAGAAAAAAAAAATTACCCGCTCTGATTCCTTTTTATATCAATTATTTAGAGTTGTCTTTGATGTTTCTTAATTAAAAGTTATGTTTTGTAAAGACCTTAGGGTGGTATTCTGATACGTACCTACCGTTCTCAAACTTGTATAGGAAATACGAACGCAAGATGTAAGTGTTTATTTTCCGTAACATTATGTAATTATTCGGCAGAGTAAAAGAATGGGCTACAGTAATGGGGGACGAGCTATGGCGCCTCAGCGAGTCGTTAACCAAATCAGATCAAATAAGAATAGTGAGTAAATATTTATCTTGTTTACGTGTACTTGATTAGTTCCTACTAACGTTCCCAATACAAATAACAAAATTGGGTACTGAACAACTAAAGGTTTAGCTTTAATCAAACGTGACTTACGAAGGAGCAATTCTGTGTTATTTATGTTATCATTTGCTGCAATTTCTTGAGTACTCAATTTATCCTGTCGTTTATGTGAAAATGTATCAATGAATTGGTTAAAATTAAAGCAATAATATGTCTTTGAATATACTGATTACTTATCGAACTTCATTAAGAAGTTCATTTGATTATAACATCCTTTTATGTGCTGAAATTTATATTCGATTTTTAGAAATATAAGCAAATGAATGCAAGCGTAAGGAAAAAAGATGGAAAACAAATATTGGAATCTTCACTACGATCAGTCAGTCCGATGCTGACGAAGAAGATACACGCCGTTCAGGTAGATATTAATCATAAAACCAAGCTTTTTACATTACAGTCATAATCATAATATTACAGTCTAAAATTATCTTACGGTTGGGCTCGGATCTCTGCGCACGGTAAAAGTTTTTATGGCCTTAGTATAACTACACTGGCCAAGTGCGGATTGACTGACTTCAAACACCTTTGAAAACATTATGGTGTGAACAGTGTCTATGGCTTTATATCTCTCAATGTGACCCGAGTACTGAGATAATTATATATCTCTAAACAGTGGAAAAAAACGGTGCTAATTTGGGTTTAATAAATAAAATATTATTTAAAGTGATTACTTTTATAGATTGAATATCGCTCAGAACTGTTTTGAATCAATTAAATTATATGGCTTAATAACTGAATTATAAAATTCAAATTGCAGTGCATTCATGCAACGGCGGAGCGGCTTGCGAGAGAATTCAATTATACAATGATAAATGACGATGAATACGAGTTTCAATACTGTTCATCGAAATACTCCCACTTCTATTATATGGATAGGCCTGACAAGGAGAATGTCACTACCAGGCCTAATACTCCCAAATTTGCTATAAATAATCCGTGTTATATGAACGTGACCTTGGAGAGAGATTCGCATTTCTACAACATAAGTGTTAACACGAATACCAGCTGCATTCATGTGCCTACTAATATATATTATAAAGGTACGGCACGATCTAATTGATATTGAGACGGCGTTCATCAACCAGGGCACTGGTCTAGTTTGGTTCTCTACGCGACTTAATATAATAGAAGATTATTTTTTTCAGAAAAAGATGCGTTAAACGCTATATTATGGTCCAAGGATTTAAACGAGATTTTTATTAAAAATTATCAGTCCGATCCGTCTTTAGCATGGCAATACTTTGGAAGTTCACACGGCATACTGCGATTTTACCCTGGTATGCCGTGGAATATGCAGGAGACCGATACGTACGATTGTAGAGTCAAGTCATGGTACATAGAAGCGGCCACATGCTCTAAGGATGTCGTGATTCTTTTCGATGTTTCGGGATCTATGACCGGTTTCAAGAACTACGTGGCACGACGGACATTGAGGTCTTTACTGGACACGTTATCAAACAATGAAGATGTGGATGTATATACGTTTAAAGTTAATACAACTGAGGTAGTGGGTTGTTTCGAAGGCCTGGTGCAGGCAACACCAGAGAATTTACTAACCATAAGTAGTACACTGGAGCCCTTAAAAAACAACAAACATAGAGTACCCTTGGAGGGAAACGCAAATCTTACAGCGGCCTATATACAAGCATTTACTACGCTGAAAGAGGTTAGTTACCTGTTTTATAATGTTATAATTATTAACCAATTTAAATGTTAAATGGATAAGGCGGACGGAGTTTGTATAATATTACTTTTTTCAGAAAAGAAAACATTGCAATGTGAGTAGTACCCAAGGTTGTAATCAATTAGTAATGGTAATAACGGACTATGTGCCCGGCAACCTGACTGAAGTATTCGAGGAGTACAATCGAGAGGTCTCTGGAGGGAAGACGTACATTCCGGTCAGAGTATTCACGTACCTCATAGGGAAGGAGGTCACTAATGTGCGGGAGATACAATGGATGGCTTGTTTAAATAGAGGTAAGGTGTATGGAAATGTGTGTATTTGTCAATTTATGTTTTCTATAATTCCGATTCCTCATCCACGGGCGCACTGAAGTAGTAGAGGACTTAGTTTTCTGAGTATTCTGAGTGCGAACCCTTTCTCACGATTACCCTTCTGCTACTGCAGGGTCTAATTTAATTAAATCATTGTGATGAAATTGACGTGTTCCATTCGCCTATTACCGTAGTTCGCAGGGCAGCAGGACAGTATCTCGATACGCTTGAAAAAGGAAATGGATTTTGTCTGTCATATTTGTTAAGCCTGTTATGTTAATAAATAAATATTATTGAGGTGCTAATGTTGGATTAATGTTTCTTTTTCTTCTAAACAAAAAAAACGACTTTTCTCTTTTTTTTGTCAATAATCGACAAACTCTCAGACGGGCAACTTGATGGTAAGTGGTAACTGTCGCCCATGGACGTCCGCAATATCAAAGGCATACTCATGCTTTGCCGGGGAAAAAGAGCTGGAAGACTGTAGTAATTATAACAGTTTAAATCCAATTGAGATCTATTTATTACGAAATTTATAGTATCCATTTTTCGTTAACGTAACACCTGGCTCACAGTACTAACTCTGCGATTTGCCAGGCCTTTTAGCCAGGAATATTTGAAAACTACTTGAAAAAGTGTAACGTTAAAAATGAAAAGGTTGATTAGGTTTCAAAATTTTAATAGATTGAACATAAATACGAACGAATATTCACCAAGTTTACACTTACTGCTGTTATAATGAACTTCTCCACTCGTGAATAATAAAGTAAGTGTGCTTCAGTTAGTCTCACGGTAACGAGGACGGAGAGAAATTTCATAGGGTAATTTAAATTTATGTAGGAGAATTTTTCAACGCGCATTTTGTAAGTTCTACTAATGCGTTGGACATGAAACATGAGGAAAATGTTTCACCTAGTAATCTTGATGAATGGAATAACCTATACAATGGTTTTTCTTTTGAATGTGAAGTTTGATTTGTGGGGCTGTATTCTTTATTGAATCCATGTCAACCTTTCCTACTGATCGAGCGCCTTGCACAACGGACGAGATTATGGCGTCGTTTCAGGAGATCCCTGGGCTCTGTACAACCCAGTTTAATCGACGGTACTAGTCATGGTGGTAGGGGTTTTTAACTGCCTAGAAACTTTTTGGTCGTAATTTATGAACGACCGTTACGTTCCGACCCTTCTTCCAGTATGAACGTTACTTTATTCCGGGTTTTAATTGTAGTGTCTGGCCAGTAGTCCCACCGTGTTCTTTTTGGTTGGCGTTTGGTGTTGCGAATGTCCGTGGCCGACTTTGACCACCTTCCATTAGGCTGTCTGTCTGCTCGTTTGTCGGCTAGTCAAGTAAAAAAAGAAAAACTTAATTGGATAAAATTACAAAATAAAATTGAATTTGTTTCGAGTTAACTCGAAGAAAAAGTTTGTAAACTAAAATTGTGAATTTTGAACTAAATTAGTTGGAATGAAGTAATTGAATAAAACTGTCAGAAGTGAGATATTAGCCAAAGCTAATTGACATGATAATAAAATTGTGTAAAAATTTTTACGGCATAAAAATCGTTTGAATTGGAAATGACTGTTCATCAAAGAGATTAAATTGATAGGTATATTTGATAAACTAATTATAAGAAATTATGATATGGACATACGGTTAGGTACTCACGGGAGAATGAATGGACCGAAACTAGTCGGCATAACCGACAATTCTCCCGTGAGTACGTAACCATCCATATCATAATGAACAATTCTCCCGTGAGGCCTCAACCTTCTGTCCATATCATAATAAATACAATGTCTCACAAACCATTGAATAATACAAGAGCATTTGTATTTATATTTGTATGCATTTAGTAAAAATTGGTTGATTTAATACAACAAACAGACACTCCAATTTTACTTTGTTGTATTGATAACCTCTATGGTTATTTGACTTGTAGAGCCTGGCAACCTTAGCCCCCTGATCCAATTAAAAAGTTTTTGTATAAGATTACGAAGCGCTTCCCAATTCGTGAGCAAGAAATGAATTTGTGTCGACATTGCAAATTCAAATCGCCCGGTGGTCGCTGTGCTTCGTTTCAGTTTAAATGTTTTATTATATTTCAAGTTCTATAACTTAATAAATTCAACTGTTGTTTTACTTGTCATCACTCGATACAACAATACAGAACATATCAAAGCATTCATTTAAGATATATTTGTATCGATCTTCACACAATGGGCCCGGGACCGAATCGTACACACGCTTCTATATGTATACCTAATACTAGCTGATCCCGCAAACGTTGTTCTTGCGATATAAAATGCCTATGTTCTTTCTCAGGCTATATATTATCTCTATGCCAAATTTCATTCAAATCTGTCCAGTAGTTTAGGAGCCTATTCGCTACAAATAAACAAAAAAAAACAAACAAATTTTTCCTCTTTATAATATTAGTATAGATTTCAACGTTATGTGTGTATTAAAGCTTACCACAATATATTAGTGAAAACCACATCTAAATTGGATAAGTCGGTTATGAAATTGGCCTGCACAAACATACAGACAAACAGATAAACAGTAACAGATAAAGAAACAAAAATTCTTACCTTCGTTTTGAGTGGTTTTGTGCTGATAAAGGTCCTAATTTTTTTCTCAGAAATGAATTATCACTTGCTTTTCGGTGAAGGAAAACATTATGAGGAAACCTGCACACCTGAGAGTTCATAATGTTCTTGAAGGTGTGTGAAGTCTGCCAACCCGCACTTTTCCAGCGTGGTAGACTATGGCCTTAAACCCTCTCAGTGTGAGAGGAGACCCAAGCCCAGCAGTGGGACAATTATGGGTTGTGATGAGATGAGATGAAGTGTCTAGTAATAACAAAATAGCCACATGACTAAATTACTTTGAAACTCGTAAACTATGCCTTTCAAGTTTCCTCCGGCTTTGAAAGCCGAGAAGGCGATGCTGTGTGTAAATGCTTCGAAACCGAACACCGAATCAAAGTTAATACCTGTATTCGGCCGGTCACTAAAAGCTTTAACTGTACGTTGCACTTGATAGAGCCCTTCGTTACGAACCCACACAAGTGTGGTGTAGGATTACGTGAGGAAATTAAGGTAAATTTTTATATGCTCATTGTAATAATATGTTGCTAGACAGCGAAATCATTACCATTAGTTAGTCCGAATCTACATTGATCTATACTAATCTTAATATATATAAATCTCCTGTCACGATGTTTGTCCGGGATGGATTCCTAAACTACATAACCGATTTTAAATTAAATTGGCACACCGTGAGCAGTCTGGTCCAACTTGAGATATA
>DWPQ01002764.1:0-10229 GCA_018251795.1 Perichares adela | reverse complement strand
AGTAAGATGTCTTATTGATACAGTGGCATGATGTTCATTTGGTATACATTTTTTTTTGATTTGATTGAAATCCAATATGTACTTACTGCCAGAACCTAAATACAAGTTCAAATTCCAAACCAATTATTAATTAGATACCAGTGATACACCAATGCGCGTCACCTTATACTTCTACTACCGTTTCGGAAAGTTGCTTTATCATAGATGAGAAGAAACGGCGAAAGAAACTCATCAGCACATCTTTTAATCAATACAATTACATAACATATAAATAGTATTAATAAGTAAGCATCAATCACTTACATTGATTCACTAAAACGCCGTTTTTCCGAAATGAAATTTAATCGAAGTTGGTTTTTACAAACACTTTTCGAAAGTCAATTTACGCTAACTTACGATGAGTGGGACCTACAAGCAGAAGCGGCAAGAAACTGCCAGGGCGTATATTTTCCTACTCACAGTTACATAGAACTGTAGACTAAACCACCAACGTTAAGCTTTAAGTGCACGGAACGCAACATGGCAATGTTTCCCCAATCCGTGTAGTTATAGTCTATTTATAAGAGTGGGTGCAACGGGAATAGCCCCCGCTCCCCGGGTTTAATGAGCCATAAATCCATTAGGTATTATTGGACGGCGCGGTCTGAGCGTTGACCGGCCGGCATGCGGCATGTGGCATGCGGCATCTCATTCACGCGAAGGACGGCCGATTCATATCTCTGTCCGATATGAATAATTTCATTAAGCTCTCGTATGAGACATCTCCGTTTACAATCCATCAAATAGATATTTGTTTTAGGTATATAGTAGATATGTAAGTAGCAGCAAAATATGCCGCCCATGATGTATATTGAGCGAACATCCAAATTATTTTTGAATTTGAATATTTATCCAGATTTATTTTATTTTAAATTGGCCCTAATCACAAATATTTTAACATCGATTATTGACATGAAAAGTGTATTGTGACTAGCTATTAGGTACTTGATTCTTAGGGCATTATCGCAATTTTTCGAAGTTATTCGGAGCACTGCCATAGGTTTCCTATTCCTCAATATTGTATGTACATGAGTTTAGGTTTTGTATCTGAGTCAATTTACTCATGAATATTGGTGTTAAATCAAGTTTGTGAACTAAATAAATTAAAAAAAAATTGCTAATATTGAGTTAGTGTTGTAACTAACCAAATTTCAATTGGACAGTCGGCATACTTCGCGAACAAATTTCGCAGTCCATAGAAGAACTGTTCCATTTTGAATCTATAATGTTTGGTATTTAAGTAATAATTCTTATCGTAAAGTTTTAAACTTACATTATTGTGTTTACGCCGCATTGTTTCAGGAGGAGTTGATACTTCCAATGCGCTCTAGCTTAATGTGATGGACTATCTCCTGAACTTTGTTTAAATCGGAATCTCGAGAACAGTTGTGAGATAATTGAAGATTGTGATGATGATTGACAGATGATGATCACCATTGTGATGATGATGCAGATGATGCTGTTCATGTTCAACACGTGGCAAAAGCTATGATCGTGTTTTTTTATATCGGTATGACTTTGATTCAAAGAACTATAACTGCATCAAACATCGCTCCGTGTGCCCATTTTTCCATTGTTCTTATTTTACAGCCACACATCATGTTCGGACCAGACGTTAACGTTTACATCCACACCAATATCACCTCTCTATCCCAGTTATAAGGTTTAAATTGAATAGAGCGTGCAACGTGTGAGCAATATGAGAAAGAATCCGTCGGGAGCTCGTCATCACAATACATGTTTCTATTCCGCGACGCGTGATTCACGCCGCGGCCGCCTCACGGCCAAAGTCATTGTCAGACATACTACAGACGGCGGAAATTTTGAAATTTTGCCAATGGACGGACGTTTCGCAAGATGCGGTTATCGTAAAACGCGGCCGGACGCCGACGGTGACCTATTTGGGGCAGGTCATGGCCGGGACACTGTAAATAGATTGCCGTGTCGGTCAAACTGCGTGCTCATAGGTGAAAGGGATAGGTTGTTAGTAAAAAGGGGAAAGAATTGTAACATGTACGTTATAGCGTTATATCGGATTGGTTACCTGTATAAGGTATCTACCTTAGTTGTACCCGCGCATTTGCTCGCGTAGAAATCAGTGTGTCACAAATTTTTTGCCGCATAAATCCCGAACCCGCGGAAATGCTAAGATAAATGCTCTACAATGCCCTCTGTCTTTCAGTGAAAGTCCGTTTAAAAGTCCAGCCGTTCCAGAGATTATCCGGAACAAACAGACAGAGATAAAAATATTGTTGAATGTTATTTTGGTTTATGTACTATGTATATATACCTACGTACGAGTTTAGTAAAAAGTGGTATTTAAATATTACAAACACACTCCAATTTAATGTATTTGTACCTATAGATACATTAAATTGGACACCTACGGTTGAAGCGGCGTTTGTCGTCGGGATACCGCGATTTGGGTCTCGTTTGTGATGCAACGCGCTCCCGGCGGGTGGCACACGTAATGTCAACACGGGCACGTAGGTACCTCGGCCCTCGGCCCTCGGCCCTGCAATCCGTTTACAGTTATCGGTGTGCGAACGCGTCCAACGAGCTAATGCGCGTTCCGTGTTGACCGAAAATGGACACGGAAACCGAGGGTTAACCGTTGTGTCGCGATATGGGTCACGCCGGTCGCGGATACCGCACAGACTACTGCCATAGTACTATATGAATAGTAGGTCAGGTAAAAGCGCTCGGCGAGTTAATTGCTTACTCTTACTGTGATGCATAAGGTTGTAAGTTTTAGTAAAATATTATTTGCGTATTATGACAGTACTAGGTTTAGCGCGAAACAGCGAGACACCGCCGACATCGCTCGTCTATGTATTTGTGTGCGTGAAAAGTGCGTACGTATACAAACCGGCGGTGTCCGATTTGTGTGAAGCTAACCTACTATGTTATACTATGCTACTACGGAGCTATGATTGGTTCGCTTTGAGCTCGTCGTTTTTTTGTTTTTTTTTATAAATACATTAACAATATTAAGTCGTGTCATAGGACTATTAACTTACTATTGACACGGGAGAAAAATATAAATTCCACCATTTAATACTCAAATGTTAATTATAATTTGTATTGACATATATTGTTGTTTATATGTTAATATTAGTATTATATTGTTGTACCCACCTCTTACTGCGTACAGTTTAGATGTAGGATTACGCTTAAAACAGAAACATATAGGTATATGAATTTAACGGTGAAACAAAGTTTATGTCGTATCAAATTCCTTTATGCTTTGTCCGAGTAGTAAAACGAAGTACCGTACAATTAGGGACAATCACCTTTAACGATGACATGATAAAGGTTTAACGAAGAATCGACACGTCTTTGTTTTCGTTTACTTTTCGAATTTCAATCGCTAACGGTACTGTGTGACTTTAAAACAGATCGATTTACATCAGCGAAAAACGCTTTTTGTAGGACATCGTTTTAGGTATCTCGGAAAATAATGAAATTTCTGGAAGAACTAAACAATGTGGATAAACAAGTAGCTAATTCTCACCCCAAGACCTTCCAAGTACGTGCTTATGAAACTTCATCACAATAGGTTCAGTGGTTTGGCTGTGATCACGTCACAGGCAGACACACAGACAGAGTTACTTTCGCATTTATAATATTAGTGTGGGATGCCTGCTTGAAGAACCGAACGCATGAGTATGACTGGAGTATGTGTATCCGAGCGTTGGCATGAATGACTGAACGTATGATTGAGTGAACGGAGTGAAGTGATATGAATGGTGTGAAGAGACGAATGATGTGAGGGAAACGACGGAAGACTGCTATGTGTGAAGGTACTGTGCTACGGAAGGAAAAGAAAAATAAAATGTTGAGTCTGCATCAAATCCGTTTTTATTTCGGCCCTGATCCCACATTAGTATGTATTGTCTCAACAATGGTCCCCCTCCGTAGATCGCGAACGGCGTGTTAACACAAGTTGCATCGTTATCGCAATATCCATTTCCGGCGATATCGTCCCCTGGGCCTCCCTCCGGTGCGGCAACCTCTCGCGCATATGATTTATTGCGGCTCATTATCGGTCGCCATTAGATAAACCGAAGCGAGTTATCGCGATTCGGACGAATCTCCATTACGGCGACAGATAGGTACACGATAGCCAATTAACGCCGCGCATCAATCATTCGGCGGTTCGACGGGTTCGCGTGTTACAAAATACAATGTAAGGTTTGTGCGAACGTTAGTAATGGGCCACCGGTACGTCGGTTTTTGTGTACCGCTGGTGCGAATGAATATTGGGTGAAGGCCGCATGATTGTGTGAAAAAAGGTGACAGGCGAAGTTGGCGTTCAAAAAGCATACGATCATAGCCTAAAAAGGTAATAACAACAACGACAATTATCTTTATTGTACACAGTCAAATTTTATCTTGCCTGAAGTTCTGTATCTCGTTTCCTATAACATATTGTAAACCCATTTTATAATAAACTGAGATAGAGAACTTTATGCAAGATAAAATGTGGAGATACTAGTTAGCTGCACCGATATATCTATGGCCAAATTACGAGACAAGCCATCAAAGCGCACCATCACTACCAGCCCTCTGAACTTGGCAATAGTACACCAAGGTATCTTTCTTGTATTCTACAACACGGTTACGAAAAGACTTTGCAATTCGACTCTGGAACTTGCTAATTTTGCCTCAAGCAGTTACATGTTTCGGTATCAAAAGTGTCTTGCTAGAGTGTGCAACAACCATTACTAATAATACGTGAGAAATATAATCGTAAATTTCGACATATCTATCGGATCTAACCGAAATGTTGGTTATACATATGGACCGCCTGCAATTACTTCTATTTGCATTTATTCACGAAAGAAAGCGTTAGTGGCAGACACATTACATTAAGTGTAGTGCAACGCGAAACTTTATCTAGTCGGTAGGCGTGGCGATGTGTGTCCACGGGTTAATTGAACCCTGCGGCCCGACGAGACCGGGGCCGGGCCCATCGCGAGGAAAGCGTTTTCCTGACGCTTCTGATGGAAAAGTTCCGTTCGCCGCGTCGCAATTATTATTTTTGTTATTTATTAGCTTTCACACGAAATATGAGTGGCTGCTTCCTCTGCAGCGGGCACCCGCCTATTAAGATGTATTAGTGAGAAAATCTTACCTACAGAAAGTGTGTTTGAGGTTAGCCTGGTGCGGGAACAGTTTGGAAGAAAAACATAATTTAATTTTATTGATATAAAATTGTTACATTTAGAGCAACGTAATTAGCAACCAATTCATCAGTTTATTAACTGTTTTGGTACATATTATATACAATATTTAAAACTAGTCTTTACACAGCTGTTGTTGTGGCAGGCAGGTGACATATAGCGAAATTTTGTCACAGTCTAAATGATTGGTGGGTTCTGTTTATTACATTGCTTGTTCAGAACATTTAACCAAATACGTGACGTCATCCGAACGATGATAAGGCCGTTGAAGAATTGTATTTCAAGTGGTTAGTGGACATTTTGCTGTAGGTCCTAGCGGATTCTGTAGCTCGGGACCAGAATACGAGCTACGGTATCCCCTGCCTGTCGTAAGAGGCGACTAAAGGGGGCTTTCAGGGTTGCGGGCGGTTAGAGTGGGAGCTCGAACGGTCCACCAGCAGCCCCGAGAAGGACGACGGTACGTGTGGCCACGACGTTGATGGGAATTATTCGTGTTGCTAGTTAGTTAGCACCTCGCAAGTTGAGCCTAGGCAAGGGCACCGCGCTCAGAGGGCTCCGGTTGTGTTTCATTGGAGATCCCGGAGTCCTCCACTTAGTGCTGAGGAAGACCACCGGGGGGATTTTAATGCGGTCAAATCCCACATAACCTCGTCTCGCTCCCACGGCACTTGGGACCTTTTGAAGGTTTCCCCCTCGAAAAAAGGCTTTTACAGGTTCACGCGAGCAGAAAAAGTACAAGGTATCATCATAACTAAGGTAGCCAATTGAAAGTATGTATTAAAAACAATATAGTTTTTTACATACAATGCGCGTATTGACCTATATAACGAGGCGGGTAGTGGGTGTTATAGCATGTTCAATAAGCAACGTCCTTGCCGACAAAAAGTATAATAATAACACTGGGCATTGTTGACAACGGTGAACACTTGCGACCTTGCGCCTTTTAGATTAAGGCGACTCGTACACTGCGCTGATTCAGTAATACTTGGTGTTCCGTACCTTTTTGTACTTTATTTATTTCAAACTGGCTGTGCTCGCGACTCTGCTCGCGTGGAAATCAGTGGATCGCAAAGATTTTCCCGCGTAAATTAGACTTACTTAGTCGAATTCTCCCGCTTACGCCGCTCCTCAAATTACAAATTAATTAAAAAACCTTTTCCATTGGACCAAATTTTGAATCTAAACCATTCTAAACTCCACTTACACAGACACAAAATTTGTCAAAATCTGACCAGTCGTTTAGGATTTCAGTGACATACACATGCACACAAGTAATATTATATAAAGTGTATCCAGACCTAAGTATCCTTCTTTACATTGTTGTTTAGTTATTTTATGATCAATATTAACACGTGCGACCTTGTGCTAAAACTTGCCAACCGACAACGACACAACTCATTTGATCATTACAGTTGTTACCTATTAATTGATACTGTTGTATTCAGCTGTCTAAACTCAATCGCTTCATATATTTTATTTGACGAATGAGTCGACGTTTTTAGACGTGTTAGTCATGTTTCTATTTGTTAGTACAAACCTTTTCAATTAATTTGTTCAAACTTAAAATGTTTTTATATGAAGCTTAATGTCCGACTTTATTAGAATTCTTGTTGTTAATAATATTACTGCTATCAATGCATTCAGTTATTTCCTCCTCCATCTTCGACAGTCAGTGGTTTTAGCGAAGGAGCTATAGAAACGTAAATATCAACCTCTTTCACATCGATTTTTGAAGAGGATGGTAAATCAAATAAGTAAGCTAGGTAGGTAAAAAACCTAGCAGCATTGGGATTAAACTGGGTGGTACAGAGCCTGATAGATAACCTTTAATAGAAGGGACTGGCTGCAATTGCCTTGCCACTTTTTTAGCAGGATACATCACAAGCAGAAGAAGGGGATTGGACTTTAGGACGGCTGGATCTCGTTGCATCCTTTTCAGGCATGAAGATAGTACCGACTTAAAGTCATTCATTATGTTCTACATTACAGACGTAAAAGCGTGTCATTAATATTTGGTGCACTTTAGTTAGTCGTTTGTGAAGTCTACAGAGTGTTAAAGCTACTCGTGTGCAAAAACTTTTTAGTGTGGTAGTGACCTAACGCTGTGGTATCTTCAAATCATGTGATTGTTATTGATCCGCAATAGTGACGAGCGTGCTTTACACTGCACAGCTGTATTGTGCAACGGACTGCATGCATTGAAACGACTTTGAAATTATATCGCGCATCGCGTCGATAGTCATTACAATATTGGGACCGGTTTGTGAATGTATCAAGGACAAGTGTTTTGTATAGATAGATCAAACTGATAGATTACTTCTATTGTCATACAAGTTCTCGACTACCAGCTAAGGACTTAATCTAGTTTGGTAACCACACCTTGGTAAAAGGAGAATAAAATGCCTGCTAGATAGTGTGATAAAGATAATCTCATGCTAAGCAGCGGCTGAGGCTATCGCCGGGATTAAAAAAACGCAAAATTTGACGTTGTCTGTTCCTTACCTGCATCAGTTGCTTATATCAATCAGATTACTTACGATTGACACACGCTTATAGATAAACTATAAGCGTTTCAGAGGGCGGTTAATAACATGCATCTACACAATCGTCCATCATTTGCATACTGCGTTTGAGAATCGATCCTATATCTATAGGACCATAAATCAATGTTCCCCGACACGGCCCTGTCCTCGCGAGGTCGATCAGATCCCAAGTCGCAGTTCCCGGAAGGGTCGAGGAGAAAGTGCGCGGCGCCGCATCTCTTTGTGTCGAGACTGGAGACTACTTCCGGGCTATTATACCAGAATTACAAGATAACTTACTTAGCGTGCTTGGGAATTTATGATGTGATGCAAGATTCGAGTAAAAAGTCTCGCTTGAATATTGTTTGAAGTGCATTTGATTGTTTATTGATGGGTAAGAATAACCTACGTATGTTTATAACGCGACGAAGTCATAGTCATCATATCACATCATAGTTCTTAGAAGTAACTTTGGGAAATTTTACACCACTTTTACTGTCTTTAGTGTTATGAATAAACGATCATTGTTCCTAAACAATCACGCATTAAAATATCCCGTTTTACACATGCACGTGTATTTTCGGAAACTCGAGAAATAAATATTGAACTTTAATATAAATGTCTAAATATAAACATGAAGGAGGGATCAAAACATCAGTTAGCAAAAAGCGATGTCGAGAAATGATGTTCCCAGACGGATTTATTCACTATAGTTTAGTTTTAAACAGTGAAGCTGCTCAGGTCCTTAATATCTCATCATTCTTGTTAAGTACATAGGAGTTCAGCAGAATCTATTAAACTGTATGTTTGTTTCGTGGTGATAAATATGCTCTTACAATGCGAGCAGGACGACCTATCAACCGCCTGCAATAGAAACCGCAGCGTCCATGAATACGAATCTCTGCTAACAGCGCTTTCTACGCCGTCATTTGTATAGAAACTGCTTCACGTTTTCTTAATTAACGCTGCCTGCCGTGATTGGGCACAGGCATTACCATCGCTGAGGAAGCGGCAGGCGAACAACGATTCCACCATTACCACTAATTACCACCAGCCTTTACATTTACAGAAGTTAAACACCGAATGTAAATGTGAAATTTTACTAATGCACATCTAAATTTTTGATATCACTTTTATTGTTAATGCGGGGGGAAATGCAAATTCTGGAAATCAAACGCGAGAATAAACGGATAAGTTATGTGATGTATAGTAACCCCAGTACGAATGCTTGGTAGGAGAGCTGGCACCATATTTTGGGTAGGTATTTGAGGCAAACTGAATCACTGATCACTTTAGAGGTTGATTTAGCTCTGCTAATAACCAGCCAAGTCTGCAGTTTCGTGTTGGTGATGTCTCAAATACCTATCCAAAAATTGGCGATAGCTCTTGGACCTAGCTGTTTGGTTAAGTCTTTTAACCGCGACTCAAGCTCACGATTCGCAAATTTCAGCGAAGTTGCGGTGCCATACCAGTCATAAGAAGTTAAATCATGATCTCATTGATACTGGCCTCTGTCTCTCGACAAAATCGAAAAGGCCTCTACTTATAATAATCGACAATACTTAACTACAACTATATCAACAGTTAACTAAATGATTAGAATTGTCTCCTAGGAATCATGAAGCGCTCATTATGTTTTGCCACTACAAATCAACCTATTTCCAACCGAGCCTTTACGTTGGTTAAATGTGATGACTTGCGACGTATCTCTCGTATCGAATGTGATGACTCCACACGTATGGAGTAGAATTACAGCACTTATGTTTCTTATTACATATTCTTGTTTCGATATAATTCCGAATCATTGAAAACCATTTCGGCTTGAATCTTGCTCTTACAATCGTCGTTCGTAACGGAGACACCCATCGCGGACACCACCTCTGCAGTACACTTCCTCAGTTATCTGGGTCGTCCCACTCTCGCGGAAGACGCGGACGTATCGGCCCGCCCGATCTAAATGGCCGCTGGTCGGTGACAATGGTCCAATCTATTAGTAAGCCGACCGGTCTCGCAACGCGATGGATGGATTCTCATGTCTGGGATATCGCGATAGTCTCGTCGTGGATTATGTTTGGATGTGTGAGTGGTTGTTACACGCGTTTCTTGAGAATTCAAATTCGTTTGTATCTTTATCTACAGAAATGACTTTCCTATTCAAAAACAAGATTTTTTGCAGCAATTTGCGCCAACTTGAAGGTTTATGGATCCTATAATAAAAAGGAATCTATTATATATTAAGCTTCTGCACATTTTATTCCTACATCGGACTTTGAACTGTAATCATACGTTCATCTCCAATGAATATCTTAACTATTCATTCATTCGTGCAAGTAATAAATCGTTAATGTTGGCGCTAGCGCAGAGAAGACTACTGTTGACGTGTCGTGTACAACCCGGAAGAATCACTTATCGTCTCCATCTGTAGTAATGGCGGTCCGTAGCTCTTTGTGGCTTTATACATTTGGACGTAACGTTTATGTTA
>DWPQ01002763.1:0-10229 GCA_018251795.1 Perichares adela | reverse complement strand
CTCAAGATGATAACCACGTAAGTTGAAAAAAAATATCCTTAAAATCCATATGGTCATTTAAATCTCTGGTGACTGTTATGAAGGCAGGACTGTATTTTTTGGTGGGGTTTTGATTTTTTAGAAGTGTTTCGAGTGCGGTACCTTGAATCCGCAGTGGGTATCTGTGACTTACGGAATCTGGATATGCCTGGAATGCTCTGGAGTCCATCGTAGCCTCGGAGTGCACCTCTCGTTTGTCCGTTCAGTTACCATGGATAAGTGGAAGGACATAGAGTTGGAGAAAATGCTGGTATGTAGAACATTATATTTACAATAAATTTATTTAAATACATTAGAAATTCTTTGTTTCTGATAATTGATACAAACTGTGTAATTTAATCACCTTATTTGTCAGGTTGGGGGCAATGCAAAAGCACAATCTTTCTTTGAGAGTCAACCTGACTATAAGCCTGACATGAAAATCCAGCAGAAGTATAACACTAAATGTGCTGCAATGTATCGTCAAAAGGTATTTAACTTAGCTTTTAAAAATTGTGTTGTCTGTACAGTTGAAGGTCAAAACAATAGTTCTAAACTGTTGTGTAATATAATTCAGTAATTTAGTGTAAAACAAATATATTAAGATTTACAGTACATCATTTAATTTGATTTCATAAGTTTGTTTGTGATGGACATTATGCAGCATTTACTGCTTCATGCACTCTGAAAATTTCATAAAAGTTTTGTATAGTCTGCTTAGGAAATATGGGGAAAGAAATGTCCTCAATTGCATTTATTACAGTGTAAATGGTTATTGTATTTGTTTATTAGATAACAGCCCTTGCTGAGGGCAGAGATTGGAGCCCATCTGACTACAAACCTGAGGTTCTGGAGAAGTCATCGGATTGGAACCAACGTGACTTTTATTCTTCTGAAGATAATGCTTTCCCAACAAGTGGGTCTGATAACAATATCAGTTACCAGTGAGTAATATCAATCAATATTAGTTAATATTTGGTTTTGTATAGTATTATAAGTTTTAATTTGATTTATGTATAGTAAAGTATACCTATGTAAATTTGTATTGAATAATTTTAATTAATTTTAACTATAGTTTGATAATGATACTTAAAACAATTTCATTTGTTAGTAGCGAGTATGGTAGCGGCCGATACACCGGGTTTGGGAACACACAGAAGCAGTCCCAGTCCACACCTATGTCACCAATACACAGCGGCAACGAGATAGTCGACAACACACTTTCCTCACTTGCATCGGTACTTACTAAATTATTACATAATTATGTACTTAGAATTAAGTAATATATACTTCTAGTACATAACAATAGAAACTCTGATTACTCTTTTGTAACTTCAGTAAGATTTATTATGTATTGTATGAAATTGTATGAAACCCCATCCATCTTATGATTCTAAGATAAGCTCACCTGCATATGGAGAAACTTGAACTACGAACATGGTTATGGCATTAGGTCCCTCCTTTTATACCAAACAATTGAATGCCGATAGTACTTGGCAACGACCTTGCTAGAATCACTATCAAAATGTTTAAACATAATTCAGTTCCAGTGCTAATTATAAGCGTATCTTCCGCTTCATTCGCTGGTAACTCGTCGGCCGTCGGTGCGTTTGTTGTCACGGACGTTTATGGGAGGTGGGGACCGCTTATCATCAGGTGGCTTGTCTGCTCCTAACTATTAGCATAACATCAAATAGTTTTATTTAAAGTTTGCCTATGGACTACTACTTGGTACTATGGCTCTTTATGTTTGCCAGGGTTGGTCGATGTTCACGACGTCAGTGACCAAGGCCGCTCGCTCTGCTACTGAAAGTGCAGTACGTTACGGTGGTATCGCCACTCAAAAGGTGTCTGAAATGGCGTCTACGGTCACCGAAAAGGTAAATAGTACTCTAATTAAAGACACTAGTTTTATTCCTCCGTCTCTTGTTATCTGTGATACTACTGGATGTCTAATTAGTCCCATCTGTGGTTAGTTAAAGATTTAAATGGCCAGCATTGTGGTAATTGCGTTTAATGAAAGTAGTGATCGCCTAGTGGCAGAAATTGAACCATAATTAATTTAAAAAAGAATAAAATGTAATCTTTAGATCTAATTTCTCATTTAATGACGAAAAAACTTTTTGACATTGTTCACTTGCATTAAATTGTAAAATGTATGATAGTGTATGTAAAGTTTATTTTCATTAATTTTTCAATTTCTAATGCATATTATTATAAAAATAATTTACTCTTCTCCATATAAACTATAACTGTGCTAAATTTCATACTCATTCATCAGTCCACCCAATATTCGTAAAAGGGATCTAAAAGTTAAGCTTCACCAAATTATAATACATATTATTATGACGTTTTAATCGGAATCAGGTGAACAACCGTGGTGGATGGAGCTCACTCGGGGGCGCGAATGACACGCGACGGGCGAGCAACTCGAGTGCAAACTATCCGTCACAGAGCTACGGCGCTATGAAGAGTTCCACATCCGAGCCTTATTCGCAGTGGTCAGTTTACTCAATATACCTAATTTAGTATGATTGGCATCTTTTGAAATTGTGTTCTACAGGCGCATTGTAAAGTAATTTAAAAGTCTGAGCTTTATTGGTCCAGGAAGTGTTATTGTTGCAATTGAGATGTATCCAGACACATATGGACTATTGTAACTTACTCAAATGGTAACCTTTAGAAGCTTTGCATTCAGACTATCTCTCTCATAATGTAGAACTTGCTTGAATGCTAAGTATTTTCTAGCTGGTTATGTAATTGTAATATAATGCAGGTAAATAAATCTGGTCATCTCATCAGATGAAATGGCATGACCGATTTTTAAATGAATATTTGAAATTTAATGGTTTTTAAATAAACCTATTTTGAAATTTATATGTATATTCTTCAGGTCTGAAGATTGGTCGTAATTTTACAAAGCCTTATTTTACAAGAGTGGTCCACCACAAATATTTCTTTATTATTTTTGTATGATGTGACATTATAAATACATACAACCCTGAATTTAAACCCTTCTACCACTGACCCCCAATTTTTCATCCATACGAACAATTTATATGGCAACACAACTGAGGGGTTGAACTTGAGGGGTCAGCGGAGGTTTGTATACGTATTGATACTGTTGAACAGGAATGAGCAGACTCAGCCGTGGAAATATTCTGTGGCCACTCGCAATAACCTCGATACGCGCGATCTATCCACGGTCGGTGTGTCGAGCCCTCCACCCGATATCAAGAGCATAACCATTAAGAAAAAGCCCGACGATGATTCCTGGGACTGGCTCAACAACTAGATCTGGTGAGCGCAATTTGTATACTAATTATTCTAAACTTATTTATAACGCGATTTTTCGGGTAAAATTCATATGATGTAGTAGTAACAGAGTTGTGATGATAGCTTGAAACTTTAGTATGAGAAAAGTCAACGTACCGTCTATAGATCTGAGCCTTAGTTCTGTAAGGTTATACATATTTAAATAATCTGTATATATTTGTTTCAGATCATTGGGAAGAAGCTACTTTATCATACTGCTATAGTGCAATTGTCGTTTATAAGTTTATAGTAAGTGAATCATGTTTAGTGTCATTATTACGTATTACGTACGTATTTAAAACCTGGTGTCATTTTAGCCAATTTTTCATCTATTCCTTCTGTTCATCGCAGTTCATACGGTCGAAGGTTAATGTATATTATCTTTTATTATACTAGGCAAGCAATTTTAATTGTAAATTTTTATTTTTGAGAAACGAAATGTTGTTGAATTAATTATTTCTTTATGGATTTCTTCATGACACTTGAGTAAAACGTCGAATTTGGTTTTCGTTATCGCAAACGCTCATGTTTTTTCTAAAAGGTATTAGAGACGCAGTCGTAGTTTGCTGTATGGCAAGCCGTCCTGCGGGATACAGGGAGATTTTAATTCTAAACATTTATTAACGTAATCACATTTAAACGTCCAAACTCATCAACCATCTTCGAATCCGTGACCCCGTAATTATCTGTTTAGTATTTTAACGAGTCTCGATTATTCGAGGTACTCGAATTCCTAAACATGTTTGATCGTAACTAAATTCTATAAATATGCAATACAAGGATTGAAGTAGAATTGTCAAATACACAAACCGATGAAGGTCGGAATTGCTGAGTCATAAGTTTTGACGCAATGAAAACCGCCAATAGTAATAGTTTCTTAGCTCTAGACAACTCACGTATAACGAAGCAGGTATTGTATTTATTTTCGTTGCGTGACATTTTGAATAATCTATGAGGGTAATAGATCGAACTGGACGACGAATTACGAGGGAATCACGGTTCTATCATAAAATAGCATGAATGTAAATAAGGTGCAGTAGGCATATTTCGATAGATGCTATGATAAATAATTTATTATTTGCTTAAACTAATACATTTTAACTTTAGATTTTAATGTAGTGGTTTGGGCCTTTTAACTACGGCTGTACACCTCGCAATCTTACGGCTTCGTATATTTATATTTTATTGTAGTAGTTTAACATGTAAATTCTATAATTTTCAGTGATATATCATAAAAGTTCATATAACTTCGTGAACGTCTACGATATTTATACTACAGCAGAATGTTATAACGTCGCGTAGGTAACGAAAACAATTTTTAAATTTAATATATTTCATCATATTGAGCTTTATAAAATCGTATTTAAACGCTAGTTTTGCTATATTGTTTTATAAAAAAAAAATATAAGCAATTTAAACATTTAATATGGTTTATCAAACGGCATTTAGCGTTTTAATGGCTTTTAAAAATACTAGTTATAAATAAAAAGTAATGTTTACAACATAAGCAATTTAATGTTTCCTAATTTAGGCAGTTTGTTAGAATATCTAATCTAGGCCTAAATCTATAGCAATATTGCGTACGGACAACACTTTCAATTTGTATAAAACTATTGACCGAAGTCATTATTAAAGTAAAATGAGTGTATTTTGTATGTAACAGTATTCACTGTAATAAATAAACATTCCTATGTAGCTAATTGACGATGGTATTTAATTTCGTATATTACTGTAATATAATTTTATACGGCAAAATATACTACACACAACATTTTCTGTACAACTTAAAACCTTATATGCCAAAAAAAAATTATATGTTAGTAATTTTATATTATCATAAATTACATTTTTATCTTAATTTCACTATTAAAATGTAATTACTTTGGCTTAAATATAAAAATATATATATATTATTATCAATACCATCATTTTGTTTTAATTCGTTATTGAAGTGAGATTATATCTTTAGATCTTATTAGATATATTTTGTAATTTATCGTATAAATATTGCAGCTCCCAATTTAATAATTTATTAATGTCTGATTATCAAAAATTCGTCCTAACCGTCCGTTGTTTTAATGCTGCCTAATATGATAACTTGACGATGGTTTTTTAGTGTTGCCTATTTTAATACATCCAATTCTAGATACTCACATCACCATTATTAATGTATACTGTAAATATTGCATTGCCAATTATATGTATAGTGATTGATTGAATTATTGAAAATAATAGTGGTGAAAGAATACCTCCTCGCACAATGCTGTCGTTAGGTCACTCGAAAAATTTACTAACTCCAGTTGAAGCCCAAAAACAATAAAAATCTCAGAAGTGCCGGGTCTGAGATAAAATTCACAATAATTTTTCATTGTTATAATGAAAAATGTTGCCCAAATTTTGTAAAACACTCGAAATGTTGTGTGTGAAAAACATTAAGATATTGATGCGTTTAATTTTCCTGTTAAAGATTAAAAGGATTTGTCGTTCATTATATATTTTTAATGGTAGTTTTGGGCATTGAGAATGCCGGTTTAGGCACTAACACTAATATAAAAAGTATACATGGTCATTTTAAAAATTATGGCTTCTAAAAAATTGCGTTAAGTAACACAATTAAAGTGTTTGCAATCGCCTATTTAAATACATGTATTTGGTATAAATATATTTTATATAATAAATGTTCTAGTGTTTATTTGCAATATTGTAAAGAGTGTTATCTAGAACTAATTGTACTATTTAATCAATAAAAGAACAATACTTTGATGGCGGTGGGTTATATTTTAATTTTTACTTATTTCATTTTTACCGTGTATAGTAATATGAAATTTCATTGTGCAATTATAATGATTTTAATAAATAGTGAAAATAATGGAGTGTAAAATGGAAACATATATTGTATGTCATATATTTAGATCTAAAAAAGAGTGTGAAATGTAAATTTTAGTTTAATAATTTTTATATAAAATTGTATGCCAAATTTTTATTCTTATGTACCCGACGGGCCGTCTGATGGTAACCGATCACTGTCTATGGACATCCGTGACACAGAAGGCATTACACACACATAGCCAGCCAAGAAATTGCGTAAGACCCGCTTAAGATGCCTATTATTCAAAGCAATTCAACCTGAGGGCAGGTTGAAATATGTTTTTAAGGTAAAAACAACATTTTAAGTTTATTAATAAACAGTTTTTACATGACGAATTTATTTTTATATTCATGTATATCTCTAGCAATTTTTCAAGTATTCAAAATTACTTGATTTTTATTGTATATTGTACATTTGAGTACCTATATTAAAACTATTTTAAGTAATGAAAATTAATCTTGAGTTAAACCTTTTTTGGTATTGATACTTTGCTAGTTAGTTTTAACTAATTGTGTGTCCTAATCCAATTCCTTTTGGTTAGACATATAACATATTGTTTATAATATTCATAGTTATTCACTATAGAACGAAGATATAAAATTAAGTGCCATGTTATAAATTAAATGTCAAATTTAGAATGCACAAGTCAAACCCTACTCAAATATTGGATTGATTTCTTTAAATAATAATTAGCTAGTAATGTTATAACTAGCTAATAAATATACCTATTCCAGAATTCCTCAATCAACGAATATTAATAAATAACTATGACAGCTAAGGGTAGTAAATATATTTTCAAATATTACCTTATCTTATAGGTTTAATAATTTTACTGTATGCAATCACTTACTTGGTAGTGAAATTGTAATGATTCCACAGCATTTAAATATTTGCACATCCCACATACATTTGCTGAAACAATGATGTAGGTTGACTTTCTGTGTGTGTAAAACAACTTTGATTTTATGGCGATTATTTTATTCAGATAAATTTATTTTACTATTATTAGTACAAATAAGTTATTGATAGGAATCTACAATTATGTAGAAAAATAAATAATATAGTATTTCTGAAATTATGTTTATTAGTTATATCTGTCTTCATCACAGTAAGGTTAATATGTATCAAGAAGTTGATATCAATGACACAAATTTTTAAGTTAAGTAAGGGCTACAGTTATTTGACTTTAATCTTGGCTAAGATGTAATAACAGGTCTAGTACACAATATCTATTTTTTATTTGATCATTTACACAAGTATCATACTATTACGACATGAGTTTCCCACAGTAATGATGCTGTATTCGGTAGCATATTAAATATTTAAATTATTAAATTTTCAAGATATATTTACTTTATAATTTATGATTATAGCCTACATACTATTATAATTTGTAATTAAATAAATGAAAATGTTAGTTGTCTTTCAATTTTCTAAATTCATATCCTCTTTTTTATTCACAGCCCATGGAGTATAGCATATGTAGACTTTGGTATCTTAAGGACTGAGTTATGATTATTTAGTTATTGCTCAATGCAAAATTTAAAGTAGATTTATTTATTTCTTTAATTCTATCACCTCAAACAGTCCCAAACCTTTTAGGTGCACCATAGACACTCTACAACCTATCAAAGTATTAATATAAAATATTGAACATTACCATGGACAAGTAATCTGCTTTTAATGGAATGTTATAAGTAGTATTAGCATTCTGAAACAAACTATATATATAACTAGCTGTGCTCGCAGCCTTGCCCACGAGGAAATCAATGCATAGCAAAGTTTTTCCCGCGGAATTTCTACGATAAAAAGTAGCCTAAGTTACTTCTTAATTACATCAGCACTCTTCCAGTAAAAGTCACGTACAAATTAGTCCAACCGTTCCAAAGATTACCCGGGACAAACTGACAGACACAAAAATTTTAAAAATGGATGTTTGGTATATGTTCCAATACTTAATTAAGCATTTAGTAAAAAGTGGTTATTTTAATATTACAAACAGACACTCTAATTTTATTTAGTTGCATAGATTCCTTTCTATTTAACAAAGAAGAAGCAGCAAGTCAAAGCAATTTTGTGTCTTTTGCTAATTACATAGTTAAATTATTTGTGTTCACTTTGTTCAATATGATGACACACTATTTAGTGAATTTGCCCTTAATTAAATACATTGATTAAATTAAGATTGTTACACTTGGTTATCCCATGATGTTATTTCAGTACAACAATTCCATATAAGAATAATTAATATGAATTAATTACATTCATTCAGTTTTTCGGAAGACTTCGCAAATTCTTAAGTACAACATTTAAAACTGTGCATAGTCTCTCCTAAATAATGGCTATTTTAACTCTGTTGTCTTTTCCTATTATGGAATACTTAAGTAATGCAGGGAATATATTTTATAATATTTCCTATTCCTAATTGAAAACAATTTACTAACCATATAAAATTGTAAATTCACAAGTAACATGCTTTTATTATAAACATTTTAAGTTTTAGTTGTATATAAATAAGACTTAAAAACTATATAACCAACAACACCGTCACCAACTCCGAAAAAAAATTGTAATAAACACATAAGCTTAATATGAATTTTACTGCTATTACTGTTTGGAAAAGTTACTATATGGAAAACTTGAAGGGTTACAATTGAACCAATTTGAAATACATGGATGGGATAGAGAAGTATTTACATAATTTAAAATTTCTGTCCATCTATAAATATTACTATTGTGTCATCAGCAACTTTTATGTAGTTTAGTTACAATCTTACAAAACCCAACAATATAAATTTTAATAGTCTTAAATTATACTTGTTAACCCTTTTTCTATTCTATGATGACCACATATAGAAATATATATCTTGCCAATGATTTAGATATTGTATAATTGGTCGACATACAAATGCCATGGCTGGTATTTTATTAGATGCTGAATTAAGCACATTTTCAATAACATTTTTAGGGTAACCATTATACATTGGGCTACGAAGTAAGTACAATACTAGACTTAATTTCCTGCGACTTATTTCTAGCCTCTGTTCATGGGATAAAGTTTTGACATGTCGATTATAAAGTTTGAAACTGGCAATGTCAATGCCTAAAGCAATAAACCATTGCTTCCATGAATGAGTACCAAAAATATTCATAGCTGATAAGTGTATTAAAGGTTTCATAATATACAACATTTCAGCATGCAGCAAGTCTTTAACTTCAATGCTTGGAGTCATTCTGTCATCTTTGATCTTAATGGGCTGCCAATCCCGCAGTGCCACTGGAGGCGATCCATCGATGCGCCGAACGACACGTCCAGAGCGCTTCAAAGTAAAAAATGATGAAGTGTCTTCGGAATCTTTAACTTCAGTGTATTTTTTCCTTTGCAGGACTGGTATTGGTGGGTGAGCAATCGGCAACTCCTTAAATCTCAACAGCAATACTAATTCCGATAAACATTTAAAAATTTGCAATACTGTTGCGGCTGTCCATTTACCACGAGAGCCCCACTTACTCTTGACAATTAGCTCCACAAAAACTTCGCTGTAATATATGATTGTTAACCACGTTTTTAATTGGTCTCGTAGTCCATAGTGAAGCTCCTGACCGTATGCTTCTCTAATCAGTTTATCATTGAATAGTGACAGAAGTTTCGAAAGAGAATAAACAAACTCCGATACGATTGGAGATTTGTTAATCTTCCCAGCGATGAAGTAGGATGACCATGTAGCCACTGTTTCCACGTCCGTAACAATACTTGGATTATTTATCACCCATCGCTTATATTTCTTGTATAGTTCTAGTATATACAAATCCTGACTCATCTTGTAGATAAGGTTCTAACAAGTACAGTACGTTTTCTCTGCTAAAGTCGCGAATGATCAGATGTAATCAGTATAAAAAAAGATAATTTAAAGCAAGATAAACTAGTGAACTTTATGTTAAGATTGTCTACAGTGAGTACTTCAGAGTACTAGAATAGAAATACCAAAAAGGCAACAAAATCGCTACTTTGAACTTACTCACAGAC
>DWPQ01002762.1:0-10231 GCA_018251795.1 Perichares adela | reverse complement strand
ATATAACATCACGCTGCAACATTAGGAGCGAAGAAATAATGGAAAATGGCGAAACAACGTTGGCGGGGTCAGCTAGTGATTAATAAGGATTACTTTCGGCTGAACAACGAAATATTCGTCATGTAATAAAGTACTTGAAAAACGTTTTAAAAGCTATTTGCATGGATACACGTAAAAACATTTATTTGAGGTACTTTTCAACGATAGATGAATAAATTACATTGAGAAAATTAAGTGAAAAAGTATGTCGCAAAATTTTACATTTCAAGCAAATCATTTGGAAGATTTTTATTTTTAAGAAGTTTTCTCTAAAAAAGGAAGACTTATTATTTAAAAACAAAAAGGTTGTATTTACTAAAACATCAAATTTTAATTGTTGACTGATCCAAAGTGATTCCAAAGGACCAACACCCAAGTGTCTGACATGAGTAGACAACACTAATAACTTAATTAGAATCTCAAGAAGGTATGTTCTAATCGATTTAAAGGCGATTTAAAATCGATTTTTCTGGGGATGAAGTTTTAAAACTGTTTTTTTCTTTTATTCTTAGTTTATACTAGCTGACCCCGCCAACGTCGTATTGCCATATAATATTTTCCCGTTTTCGAAAAAAAAACATTGTTGCTCCACTCCTATTAGTCATAGCGTGATGTTATAGACACTATACTTCTTCAACAAATGGATTATTAAACAAAAATGTTTTTGTAATTCGAAAGTAGTTACTGAGATCAGTGCGTTCGACCAAACACATTCTTTAACTTTATAATATTAGTAGAGTCTGCAACAAAGTACGCCTTCCGGGTTTTGACCTAAGAAACCTACGCGTAGAAACAATACAAACAATTGGATTACAAGGTCTACCTGCAATTTTCAAACAACTTGTTGGAATAACGATTCCATTACAGATATAGAGAGCTTTTGTTCCTCGTTCCTTTTTATTAATAAAACACACGTTCAAACAGACGCGTTACCCATTTTGTTTGTTACCAGCCATGTTTGCGCTGTATTTTCCCGTTAAAATACTAAGGTAGCAGTCTCAATAGCTAAGCGAGTTTAAAACTGTAAAAATAAGCGACCAAAAGTCAGGATCGGTCGCAAGCGGAAGATAGTAGAAACTAATGTCGGAAGTCGGGAACTCAGAGTAAGTTTCGGGACGGGGTTGACTCAATTTAGTCTAGTTCAGCCGCAAGAAGAAACATGCGCGTTTATTACTAAGAAAGCTATATTTATCATAGAGCAATAATTCCATGTAAGATTTGTTTTTATCGGACGTAAACGATTACTATTTTATAGGTAAAAGAATCTACAAGTTCGTTCATTTCGTTTTACTAATCGCTACTGATAAAACAGATCCCTAACTCAATATTTTCTCTTCAAATATGTAATTTATTGTGAGGAAGCTACGGGCTAAAACACGGGCTAATCAACAACATTGACTTGTTTACAACAAAAGCTCAAACATTACAAGGGAATTCAAATTTAGTTTTTCATGAGTTATAAATTTTTCACAGAGAGTAACAGTTTTAAACTAGCTTTGAAAATTTAATTTCTCATATATTCTACTCTATAGAAATCCTAAAAAATTGTGTATAAAAGACTTCGACCGTATTCCGTCAAATGAGAAACAAAATTTTATTCCACTGGACTATTATGTGTTTAAACTTTTTGAACATCACAAAATACAACAGAACAAAAGGGGAGTGATTGCTGAAAGCATTCTCTGCTAGCCAAAGTTTGGGACATTTAGAGAACAAATGATTGTGGTACTCAAATAGTATTGAGAGATGTTATAAGGAATAAAAAACCTAGTGTTTATACAAGACTTCCAATTATTAATTTACTTCATTATCATCGTCATCACAAGCCTTAAGTGGGCTTGAGTCACCTCTCATCACCACAATCCACAGTCAACCAGGCTAGATAAGTGCGATGAGGAGTTCCTTACACAAATAACCACCGGCGTATTTGTTACCTATCAACATAAAAATAAATAAATATCTGCATACCGCATTTAATATTTAAATATTCCTAAATCACCGTAGTCTGTCGATATGTCGATCCATAGCTAATGAAGCGCGCGTAATAAATCATTCGGGAATCGTCGTGATATCTCTTTTACGTCACGTGTTTTTAATACGGATACCAAATCACAGCGGCCAATTTTTTCGTATAAATATTCATGTTTTTTTTGCTATATGGTAATAAAAGTACATGAACGGATGAATCATGTGACGGTAAGAAATAACCGCTAATTTCGGAGCGGGTTACCATCAGTTGCCAGGGCCATTCGATTTTCGTATGCAACTTTGTAATGTAAGTACTCGAAAAGTAATGTAAGTAATATAATAAAGTAAGGCCTCTTTGGGAGGCCTCTGAACAACGGTGAGATTATTACGAGGTTAATCATGAGGTGAAAATAATGGGATTGGAATGAGTATATTTACGGAGGGACATGGGGTTGAATCTGAATGCCCCAATATACATAATTTTCCTAAGAGAACATTTTTCTCCTGAGACTACATAAATTTCCTGACATTATCTAATTTTCCTGTTAATACATAATTGTCCTAACCTGTAATCGCTACTCCGATTTAAAAGTTTATTAAGACGAGCACTCAACGCCAACGTGAAAGTGATTGCAGCCAATAAAGCTACTTGCTCACTCTAGTTGGCAACAGTTTTATTGTCACTCCGATTACTAACTACACTCCCATTTAAAGTTTAGAACTACTTAACTTGCTTTTATTTCCTTTCATTCAATTATTTATTGTGAATAAAGTTTAATATCTTACTTTATGAGCGAGAAGGAATAGCAAAGCATGAGAGGTGACATGGGGACAAAATTATATGCCAAGGAAATAATTATCTAACAAATTAGTAAGTGGTTTGTTTGGACAACAATCTACTGGTTTCTGTAACAAGGCTGTTCAATCTGCTTCAAAGGCTTTTTCAAAGGCTGCAGGCACTTCGATTTTTTATAGTTCTTCACCTAAAATTATGACTGTTATAACACCGTAATGAAGTTGTTATGAAGCTTTAAAATCTGTTTAGCTTTAATATACCGCCTACATGTACTTGCAAAACTGTTTTTCTATTAACTTTCAACTCCAGAATGTTATTGAAAGTTGCGATCAATTACAAGCGTAGCTCGTTTAAAAGTTAAGTTTGAAACTAATGAGCAAGACGCGAATATGCTGTTTGAGCTATCCGAACTGTAAGGCAAAAGATTCACTCAACTACTTTCGAGTTTGAAAACTAAATAAGGCAAATATTATAACGTTTAAACTGATTTTGTGCGTTTCATGAATTACCCTAATGCTTGTTTGGATTGTTGAAGTGTGACTTCATTAGAATTGTTGTGATTTGAAACTCGATGAAACGAAAAAGTGACAGAAAGAGGACAAACGTATAAATCTATAGGATTAAACCTTTGAGAGCAAGAGATGGAATACATTAATGGGATTACAATAATGTTTCATATCTCTATTTTTTTTCCGATGCTTCGTAGCCTACCCCACTCTTTTCCGTGTATAAATATTGTACAGTTTAATACTTGTTGTAGTTTAAGTCTGTTTGTAAGTATGTTATTAAGCCTGTGGCGAAGCCTTTGTCGAAGATATCCTCAGATCAAATAAAGTACTTTATTTTTAATCTAAGTTATAGATATCATAGCCAGCGTGTTAATTATACATATACATGTATTATTTTTATATTATTTTATGAATATAAATATTTATTTTGAATATCTATTTTATTTCTCAATGCGTATTGTGAATAAGTGCACGGAAGGGTTTATGGCTTTAATCAAATTAATAACATTAGTGACTTACAGAGAAATAAAACTTTAAATGTAATAAATATGCAATGATTGAAGGATCACGTAATAGGCAAAGTAAGTTTTCATTGGTTTTCTATATTCTACAGCATTTGCAGTAAATTTTCCAAATCAATAAAGTAATAAAATAGACCCCATATATAACGTTATATCTATAAAATTGCGTAAACGAGTCTTATATATGGTAAACATGTTCCTATGCAGATACTAACTTCAAATTCATAAACGGAAGGAACAGTTTTCTCGGAGGGTAGTAAGAGTCGTTTCAAGTCGAATAAAAGAATAATTAGAAGTAGTATTCTATAAAACGGAAGCTATAAAAATACTTCCATTCCATATTAATATTAACTTCCAAAACGGTGTAGTTCTCTAGTAATTATTTATGAGAATAGTGTGGTACATTTTAATTCATTTAATAAGAAAGGAGTGAGATAAAACTGTTAAAACAATTTGCTTGATTGCCGCACTAAGCCAGTGTAATCGTACTTTAGTTCATATATCTCCTAAACGAAACAAAACTCTATTCCAATTTTTTGTACATGTTATCTCTATATTATCAAGTATATAATAACGTATAAGAAAAAAAAATGCAAAGTTAGTTATTTAACATTGACTTCTAGTTTAACACATGAAAAACGATATTTTTGTAATGTATTTTTTTAAAGAGACCCGATTAATATTCTCAAGCAATCACTATTTAGTTAATATTATATCCATTTTATTGAGTGCAAAAAAAATATTGAAAAAATTGTTCCTTCAAATTTATCAAATCTTTGAAATAACTAAACAGTGATGGTTATTTATTCAGACCCTAATCATGTTTATTTAGCCGAATTATTAACGAAATCCAGAACCTCACCTTTTTTTAGTTGCCCGCTTGACGTGAAATGCTAAAATATGTAAAAAGTAAAATAATTAACATATAAAAGCATGTAAAAAAGTCTTATAGATTTGTGATATCTGAAGTATATGTTTTTTTCTTTACAGTACTAAACAAACTGTTGGTGCACTGCAAGACAGCTGAAAACTGTAGCGACGAAGACATCGCCGAGCTGAAGCAGAAATATGAACTTTGAATCACCAGCCATAAAGTTCCAAATGGTTTAGTCCAACATTTCATACATTAATCTTTACTCCTGTCGGAATTAATATTCGAATTATTGTATTTGTCTCATTCAATATGAGGCTTTATGTAGTCCTGTAGAAATGTCAAAGCCGCATAGGATTATAAATTTAATGTTTAAAATGATTCTATGTAAACTTGCCCCACGAGTTGTCAGTTATCACATCCAAATTTGATAATATAAATATTATTCATACTCATTTCTCATGTAAACGTTTTTAAGAAGGTTACATTGTAAGACTCAAATATCAATCTGGGAATTTAACAGTTCAGTTCAGTAACATAAAAATTATATTAGTTGTCTAATATTTACAGTTGCTTATATTGAACATCTGACAGAAGCTGGCACATACAGTTGTCGATATCGGACACTAGACACTAATTAAGATATTACACGACTCGATGTCGAACACTGCGCTGTTTGACACGTATAATTGTCGAAATCAAACATACAACAACTATAAGTGTTGGGTAATGTCTAGTTTACTAGATACTAATAGTTGACGATATCGATGATTGGATATTACCAGACAATAATTATCGATGAATGTCTGTTACATACGTTTGTTGAGGCCATATACCGATTAATGTATGAAATAGTCATATTTTGATGATGTACACCGCCTGATACATACATTTGTTGATATTGAACACTGAACATCACCAGACACTAATGGTTGCTTATGTTGTCTGATACATAAATTTGTCGATAGTGAACGCTAGACATTTTCTAACACATACAGTTGTTGATGTGGGACACCAAACACTGCCAGACACATACATTTGTTGAACCCGACCATTAGACACAAACCACAGACATAAATGAATATCTCACATATCAATCTGCTAAAAATGTTTTGCTACATTCGTTCTGAAATCTTACAGTACATCACTGCTATTTTTTGGTGATACCGTTATGAAAAATTGTTATGTCTATGCGAAACTAAAAATTAATTGGTGTGACAAATAAAACTTTTAATATTGGTATTAATAAGGATATTATCCCAAAAATCAGGAGTGATTTCTGTGACATTCAATAATCATCACATCAAACCGAATCATGAAATAAAGAAAACATGTAGATCTATCTTTTGTAAACTTTCTTATATCTTTTGTCTTGTAGTGATTAATGTATGTTAACTTAATATTTACATACAATATCTTTGTGTATATAGATATGATGGAGGTGTTTGGGTGGAATTAAGCACTCGGATTGTACTATATATCCCGTTAGCGAAGTGTTAGGATAGAGCTATTGGGTGATCTCAGGGTGGCATAAGGTGGATGAAGGGCTGGAAAGAATTAATTGCGTTAGATATCGAATAGGTGGCGCTAGTAGTGTTAGAACAATACTAGGCCGTCCATACCTGTCGAATGGACTAGAAAAACTTTTACCAATCGCAGCTGATGTCGCGAAAACTGGTTTGGGATGAGCTTCAACAATCATATTCCTCAACGCCTCCTCAGTAGGGATTCTGACAATTTTTAAATTATGTTATGGTTTAGACATTGGATAAATGTAATATCAATAATTTTCATTTCTGTAGCTTAACAACAATGTCAATTCAAAGTTGTCAAAAATGACAAGTTTCAATTGACAGCTGACGTTGCAAAGCGATTGCCCGGTATCCAGCGAGTGATGTTTTTGTCTATGGATGAGTTCGCTATTGACTTTTAATAAAAGCGCGAGATTGTTTAAATACGTTTTGTATGTACGGCTAGCAATGTTACATAAAGTCGTGACATAGTTACTCCATTGGTAAACATTGGCACGATTTGTAGGCCGAAGTTTCATTTACTCGAAAAGTTTAAAAACCAAGTTTATTAGGCAAAATTGTTTTTCATACGCACTATCAAGTCCTAAGTTGCTAACATGTGAGTTTCATATAAATTTAAAATTGTAACACCAGGTTATTTTATTGATACGTGTAATATGGTAGAAAACTGAAATATGTCATTTTGCGGTGCTATATCCACATAACGTGGCTCTATATCCAGATTAAATTCGAACTGATACAGAGTCAATCGAAGCAAGTAGAAGAGACATTTATGATATGAAATAATTATAATCTCTGCCTACATCGCAATCAAATGAATGAGTTCAAAAAACGCGCGAATTCGCGTACATTTGGAGGAATGAACTTTTGGCCAGTGTTCATGATTCGTGCGTTATTTCTTTGTTATTGTGGCATCAGTTTTTTTTTAACTTTCCTACTAAAATTTCAGTCGTATATTGTAGTATGTAAAGTAGATTTTTATTTGATACTAGGTCAGTGTTCATCACGTTTTCTATTTGAGCAGACTATTATTTGCTTATGAACTCCTGGTACCAAGCCATGACGTAATTGAGTAAGTTATACCAAAATAATATTCTGCAATATTTACTTTGTGTTTGTCATTAGACAGTTTAGTTTTTAATTTAGTTTGATCAATTGGTGCGAATAAGCTTTTTTAAGTTTAATTTATGATTGTTTAAGTTGGTAATAAATGGTATGTTTGTATAAAGTGTTTTATTTTGTCCCTTTATATAGTAAGTATAAATAAAATATCATTACTGCAATTCTAGTATTAAACCCCAACATATAAATTAAATATTTGTTAAATATTAATAAAAAAATATGGGCCAGTTTCACAGGTTGCAGATACAATCCTTGATAGCCTATTAGGAATTTTCTGTCAGATAAACTACAGCTTTTGGTTTCACAGGTGTCGGATAGAAATATCTGGCAAATAAAGTATTGATTATGAAGAAATAAAAAGTTAACAGCAGTTTTCATCTGTAAAATAACATGAAATGTCAATTATTATTATCTATCTGAAACTTTACCGGCGACCTGTGAAACTGGCCCTAAATATTACGTAATAAAATAAAGGTGAGTTAAATGTTTGAAAATTTGGTCTCATGCACGATAAAATACTATCACAAATTTTTAAAATTATGTAAAGACTTTAAAAACAAAATGCAAAGAACTGACCAAAGAGTACATTTAGGAACTGATGCCCCGTCATCTATGGGCGTCTGATGCAAAAGGCTTATCCGATGCGTTGCTCGTTATGAAGTGGAAGAATCGCAGATTATGTGCGTATTAGAAATTAACTGTCGTTTACTTCGGTGAAGAAAAGCGACGAAGTCTGCATGCCTGAGAGTTTTTCATAACGTTCTCGGAAATGTATGAAGGTTGCTTTATCCGCGGTTGGCCAGCGTGAACTATGGCTTAAACTATATAAATCTGAGGCAGGGGATTTAGTAAAACCTGAGCCTAGCAGACGGATAATTATGGGATATGATGCTTAATAATTAGTAGTGAAAATTACATTATACGTTGGACTGCATTTCTCCATATTGCGACATCTAGTATGAAAATAAATGTCAGCTATAGACAATAGATGACGCTGCTACATAATCTACTTGATTGCTTAATAAATTAGTACGACCGATACTGTATAGATGACGTTATTCAATCATAATCTCAATTACATATTTGATACTCCTCAATGACGATGAGGAGTCCTCATCTATACAACTAAATAAAATTGGAATGTCTGTTTGTAATATTAAAATAACCGCTTTTTGCTAAAAGCACATGTATGTATACACGGTACATGTACCAAAACAACAGTTTTTAAATATTTTTTTGTGTCTGTTTCTTCCGGGTAATCTCTGGAACTGCTCGACCGACTTCGACGGGATATCCATTGAAAGATAGCTGATGTAATAAGAAGTAACTTAGGCTACTTTTTATCTTAGAATTCCCGCGGCATTCGGATATACGCAGGAAAAACTTTGCGATACCCTGTTTTCCACGCGGGCAGAGACGCGGTTACAGCTAATACTAAAATATATAATTTGGTAAGGTACATCGTATTTTATTGTTTTCCTTTTCTGCTAAAAGACTTAGTTAATAAAAGGCCTTAATAAAGGTAGAAACATCTATCATTTAAGTCTCCGCTTTTGATCTTGTTAAAGATGTCAATCACAAAAGCAAAGCAGCTTTGTTTTATTAATGAGACATGCCATACAAAGCGCTAACCCCTAGAATAATAGACACGTCTGTCAGTCAGTTCCCACTTCCCGTATATCCGCGATACACAAGACGTCTAATTGCTTTCGTGCGATGTAATCAATGTAGGCACTCAGCTCGTACTGAAATGGGGCCAAGTACTTCGGAAGCTATAATAGTAGTGTGAGTACTATTTATATTCAACTACATAGGTAACTAGTATTAATATAACAAGTAAATATATCGCACCTTTACCAATATAGAGATAAAATACGAAAAATCAATTTTACAGGAAATTGCTAATAAAGGTACGAAAATTAGTGTTCGTTTAACGCTAAGATTTGTCTAGGGGCTCAGAGCAGAGCACAGCTAGTTTTACAATAAAGTCTTCGGAGCGCGATTTTCGATCCAAAGATCCTCGCATATTACAGTGTTCACGTCTTCAATGACGTCATGTCAACTAACAATCATATTTAGTTTCCCGATACCTATCCAATATGAAAGCTGGAATAAATCTAGTTCAGTACTTGTTCGTTGTTAGTTCTTAATCAATACGGGAACGAGGCCAAGTAGCTACGAAGTGCCTCAAAACCTTTCTTTATTAGTAAGTGGTCTTATTGTTAAGTTCCGACATAATGGATCATTTTAACCACCGAAGCAATTATTACTTTAAGTCTGTATTTGTACCAAAATTGACGAGATCGGATAAGTACCTAAATCATTGTTTATTTTATTTTAGTAGATAGGTATTGATATTAATATAACAGAACATTGTTGTTATGTATCTCATAAGGTTTATACAATGCAATACTCTTTAATGTACACCATAGAAAGTAATTACAGATATATGAATAGTATATACAGGAAGTTATACAAATGGCAGCCTTATCGCTAATGAGTGATTTCTTCCAGATAACCTTTGGGTAATAACTAATGAAGATAGGAAACTTTGAGAGCGGCAGGGTGTACAAATGTATATATATGTGGTTTGTCTGTTTGTCCGGGTAATCTCTGGAATGGCTGGACTGATTTTGATGGGACTTACTGACAGATAGATTACGCAATAAGAAGTAACTTAGGCTACTTTTATTTTAGAATTATCAAAAATCTACGCAGACGTAGTCGCGGGCACAGCGAGTAGAATAATACAACTAGAATAATGTTTACTTCTTCCGTATTGTACAATAGTGCGGTTGTTCTGTTAATTCCATTGTCTATGACATAGTTAGCAGAAGTCATATGTATGTTGCCCCAACTTCCTCTATAGTAGA
>DWPQ01002761.1:0-10231 GCA_018251795.1 Perichares adela | reverse complement strand
CGCTGCAACTATTAGGAGCGAAGAAATAATGGTAAATGTGAAAAATGGCGAAACAACGTTGGCGGGGTCAGCTAGTTGAAGATATAAATAGAGTAGTAAGCATACCTATCCATGGTATTCTCACCGGTTGATGAAAATTACTTTGGTAACATTTTTTTTTAATTGAAGCTGTTTGCGTTTTATACAACCTAGTGTAATCTTAACATTATTCTTGCGATATGTGATAAATCTATATTTCTTTGAGTAGCTGTTATTGCCATTGACATGTTTTTGTTTTACGGAGTTCGGCAACCGAAGATGAAACGGTATCTCCGCTTCCCGTTTGACCCACAATGTGTCATGTTGTCTGTAGTCTAGAGCTCAATTATGAAAGGCACTCATCAGAGATAACTGTGTACTTTGTCAGCTTTTTCCATATAACAATATAACTACATGTAATGATTGCGCCGGGTTACAAGGGGCGTCCGTATTAAGCCGGTCACTACAATAAGCTCCGTGGCAACAAACCGCACTCTCTTACAACCGACATTTGAATGTTGTAATTAATTAAACGGCTTGCGGAAGAAACTCCGAGAACTCGCATTTCCGATGTCAGTGGTGGCGGAACAGAGCTTTGAGGTGGTCTTTAACTGTAATTAAAATATCATAGTCATTGTCTAACCAAATCTCACAAAGAGTACATTAGTGTGCAACAGGTTCACTCATGAACCTAATTACAGCGTTGGTACGAGTACCTACAGAAAATAAAGTATCTTGCACTGAATATAATGCAGGTTTCTAACAGTTGAATTAAAGACAAGTTTTAACTTGATTTATTATTAAATAAATGGTTAAGGAGTCATCAGTGATGAAATATTTTAAATATGGAAATGTAAATCTAGTCTATTAATAAGGGTTTTAAGAAATGTGACGTCCCTTATTTTTTAATAACCGTATTGCTGAGCAAAAGTTCACGTGTCTTTCTCATAGTTTACGAGCAAGTGTCAATAAAACACTTTAACACTGAAGTGGCAATGTATCGAACAAAAGGCTGGAAAGCGGTGAGGACCTATAAATGTGTTGGCGATGTTAGTTGCAGTTTGGTTAAAGCGATGCAAGGCGGGGGAGCTCGCGCCGCCGCCGCCAGCCGACGCCATTTGAAAGGCTTCCCACCCGTGTTCCAGATCCAGTGAACGTATCGGAAACGAATTTCCAAGTAAATTATACCCCGCTTTTATATAAACAGCACGCTCGATAACGCAATGTTTGCTTAAGTAAACAATTAAAGCGAACGTAATGTCGGTACCCTGTGGATGTGGATATATATGATTAGGTGCAGTGTAAGTATCTTATTTCAAGTTAAATGAGTTTAATTATCATTTAAAATTAGTTCATACCCTTTTTTTCGGTATCGGAGGGATATCTTTATAAGATACCCGACCTTTCTGAAGGAAGATGTCGGGCTATGTGAGATTTCTACCCACTGAAACCCCCTCGGCATCCGTCCGGCGCATATGGAGAAGCCCCGGGATCTCAAGTGAACCTACGGGCACTTCCCCTGCTCTATGGTCTTGCCTCGGTTAGTTCATAACAAAATCATTAGATTGAGAAAATATTTTTTTCCAATAATATTACGATACGGCAATCATACATAGAGTTACGGTAGATATGCGTATATTCTAATATCTGTAAAGTAATAAATCTTCCCAGGTCTAATTAGCAAGCGTAACTATGAAATTTGTGATTGAAACGATTAGTGCACTGTATGCAACTTGCAACGCGTGTCACATGACCGCTTTGATTAATGGCGGAACATTCACATGTTATTAATTAATTAGCCGGCAAATTAATATGGAGAAGGTTGTAGTTGACGTGACGTTGCAGCGTGCATCCCAGCGTCGGTTGACTTTTCATCGTTCTGGAATTAATTAAAGAAGCCTTGCACACAAATTACATTTCTCAAAATGAGCTGTGGCAACGCCAGCCTGCAATCTATTTGCGCCACTTCGAAGACGCAATTAAAACAACCTCTGTTGCAGTAATCTAGCAAAAGTAGTCATGTTTCGAGATACAATGAAGTGAGAATAAATGCTGGCCCGTTTTCTTACGATGACCTCATCGCAGTTAAAGACGAGCGAACAGTAATCAAGAAAATGTTTGTTACTGCCCCACATTTTGTTACTCGCTATTTATTACCCGTTGCATTTATAAAGTTTTAAGCTGCACATCGTGCATCGTCACACTTAGTGGCTCTTTTATAGTGTTTGCAGCAATTGGAATCTGCAAACCTATAAAACTTTATGGAAAGATTTTAAAAAGAACAGGATTCCGAGTAATAAATATTGAAAACTGAAACTATTACTGAAACATTTTAAAGAAAATGTTCAAAAGGTTTAGTTCTGTATGTTGCCCCCTGGTTGTAAAACTTCCAAGAACAAATAAGTTCGTGACATGCCCCCGCGTGGCTCTCAGAGCACATAAAAAGCAAAAAGTAATGCTCCTATATCGTAAAGATGGAAATCTAGCAGGCAAGAGAAAAACATACGAAGAATTTGAGGGCAGCAATGCCCCGAGCGGGCACTTAGCGTGGGCTATTAAGGACGCCGTGACCGCCAGCGCGACGTAACGACGAAAACTATAAAACCGTTAAAGTAACGTTTCAGCAGCTATAAAGAGCGTCGCGAGATCTGTTGACAATGTCGCTCCAACCCGCAATAAACCGTATGCACCCGGCGAGGTAGTAAAACTTAACGGCACTATGATTAAACTTATCTATGAGCGAACTCGCAAATCACGACTTCTCTAATAACCTAGCGCTTATTGCGAGAGTTCCGCGCGTTCGTCTGTAATTCTGTATCAAATCTGTGTTGTTCACTGAACATCTTTGCGTATGTCGAGAGCTATTGCAGGTTGGCTCGACGCCCAACCGCGGCTCTGTTTTCTAATACGGCTACATTTAGTAGTATTTGTTGATGGCACATGATTTTTAGTCATAATGGTTTTAAAAAATAAAATCCGGTAAATGTTAAGGGCTTTCGATCATGTTTATGATGTGTAATGATATAAAATAAATAAATCGTGGGGACCGCTCAGAATTATTTAAACTTTAGTATCAATATTTTATGTTGTTGTTATGCTTATTTCACTTAAATGTGCTATTGTATTGCTGGTACAGCACACGTAGAACTTTCAAAACGCTTTACAAGTGGTGGAAGGATGTTATAAAATTTTTACGGTCGCTTCCCGACAGCGAATGCTGCAGCCTTAATGGACGAGCTAAGTGCATAGGAACATTCATGACAGTGGTAAGAAAACGACAGCAATATGAACGTTAATAGCCATCGACTTTACGTAGATTTAGGATTTTCATGACATTTTAACGACCTTTTATCAGGCAAGTAATAAAATACTAGCTAACGTTTGAAATTTTGTACTATATACCTAGTAGAACTCGTTGGAAACCGAGATTGTACCCACATCAATTACATTCGGGCGTTTCACGGTCCGTTTTACGCATTCTTTTTTCTGCGCACTTGCAACGTGGAATGAACTCCCTTATATGGCTTTTCCGGAGTGTTATGACGTGGGGCTCTTACAAAGAGGCTTAAAACTATATCTCTTTCAGAATGGGGACGATTTTGCGGATCTTTTGGTATATTCGTTCTTATAAGTGCTGACGACTACCTATTTACCATCAGTAGATGGCAAGTATATTTATAGGTACTCGCTACTGGCAATGTGTACGTAGCACGTTGCCACCAACGGTCGTCAATCCTCGATGTTGTAGAGGCGCATAGGCGACCACTTAAAATCATAAGTCCGATGTACGAGTATGTACCGGCAGTTAATTAATACCCATTAAGTTCCTATTAAACTTGTGTGTATACAGAGCAGCAGTGTTCAATCTAAAAATAATAATGTGTAAAACATGAATATTTTTGTTCCCGTGTATTTTAGTATGGTATAGTATCCTGTTGCACCTGTATTCAGGTCCGATATATTTGATATTATAAAATGTATTTATTTCGTTTAAACAAATTCCGCAAGATAATTTCATAATTAACTGGGCTAATTAATTAATTTGTCGCTATATTAGCCCTTGAATAACGAACTCTTTAGCCTGCCGGCAAGACGACTATATTAAACGTCTTTATATGTGCCATTTCTACCCTAAGAGTAACTAACATTTTTAGAAACTGACAAAATTACTACAAGTAAGTGAGTTAAATGGTTCGTGATGGCAAATTTTCATTACGATGTTACTCGCTGCACTTACCCTAATTAAAGTACGCGAGTACCATACTGTGAGTACAATTTGCACACTAATTTATTAAAGCCCTCATTAACAAACTTTTGGCTGCGTGCGCCGCGCCGCCACGATACAAACTACAAACAAGACAGTTCCACACTAAAACCATAATGTAAATTGTACTTAATCAATAAGAACTCTCAAGTTATAAGGAGACTGTGATACTTTTAAAATGAGTTCTCATCGCGGACCCGCGCTTTATAGTTACTTTTTAATATTACTCATATCCATAGACGGAAATATCCATAATCAATTATTTTGCTTCTTTATCTTTTCATTGACTATAAAAAAATATTAATATGTAATAATTGTTTCAACGTTGTTGTATTATGCGCGGATGTGCGTTTGAATCAAATACTCATCACAAAGTTATGAGTGTATTAGAAATTACTGATCACTGCTTCGTAGAAACAAGAAATGGTGTAAGTTTACCATTCCGCACTTGACCAGTAACGTGTAACTTAGCCCCAACCCTGTCAAAAAACAAAGAAATAGAGGGATGCCGATGAGTTGTAATATCGTTAACAATTATCAGAACGACCTTTCTAAATTGTTAAGATACTGGAATTTTATTTGCATAGATCCAAGATAAAATATTATTAGTAATGATTTATTCCTTGCAATCAGTAACTCTAGAGCCTGTGCATTTTTACGGTCTATTAATTTCAAGTGATTGCAATTGCGTGATTGCAAGAAATGTTACCCGATTGATGCTCGTTGAGAAAATGGTATTGAGATGCTTTATAACGAAGACTCTTGAACTCTATCCAGTATTTTTTTGTTTAGAAATGAACTGAGAAAGAAATGAATAATGTACATTTTATTCCCGTTTTAAATAAGACGTATCTTTAAATGGAATACAAGGAACAGAAAATCAGTGCTATGGTCGTATAACGTATACCTCAAAAGTTTAAGTATATTTTAAGTAATACTTAATTCAGAAAAAAAATGTAACTGTGAAGCGTAGCTAAAGTTCGGGTTATAAATACTATGAACCTTTGAATAGACATAGTAACATAGACCTTCACATTTAAAACCTGTATTGATGGTTAATGTAAGGGCCACTGCCCTGGGATTTAAACCCAATTTTTTGTGATAGTAAATACACTATGCAAATAAAGTAACTAAGTAAAGTAAAGTAAAGTGTAAGTAAGAGGCAGAGGTGGTCGTTCCTCACCGTCCATTTTAATCTTGAAGTTACTCATGCATGGCAGTAAGGTAAGTTTCTGGTAAGGTGGATGGCCATTTACCAACTAAAAGCTCCTAATATTCAGTGACTTCGTTTTACAAGTGGATGGCGTGACTGTTTATCTTTAGGCACGTCTGTTTTTTCCTAGTTGTCGGTATAGGAAAATACTCGTATATATTTTACATATTTTGCATTGTTTCATAAAAGATTTTGCACTGTAGTGCATGATGTTGTTCATGAAATATTAACTCGTTCATGCGTCTTGGGTCTCATAAATCTATTCGAGTTTAAAGTGCTCAGGCATTACTGGAGCGGGTCAATGTACCAGGAACACAGAAAGTCTTAGGTAATGTAAGCGGTGACAACAGCAAGGTGTGCTAGGCGATGCTAGACAGACGGCGGCAAGTTCGTTTTAGCGGCTGATCGATACCACGCCCGACCCACCGCGCCCTACTTTGCTGGTGGCAACCCAACTCTATTTTCTTTTGCCCTTTATTTGAATACAGCGATGAATTTATTACGAGAGCGCTTTACGAATTTATTATTCATTTGGACCATATACGCCTATCATACACTCGAAAAATTATAATCCAAAGCTAATGTTTTGATGTTATGTAAAGGGCACGGTCATTAGCATTCTAGTTCCGTTGAAACAAAATGTTATCGCTACTAAACAAACTAAACTGGAATTGAATTCGAAATACCATATTCATTTACCAAGAAAATAATAGCGACAGGAATGTGACTAGGTTTTTGGATTTATTGTGGTCATAATTATATTAAATAATGCTATTGATTTATCCTTCCTGTCACAAAATGTGCTTCTTCGCTTTGTGAAGCATCATCAGGATTATTTGACTTTACGATGGTAACCGCAGTCCAGGGTATTGCATTCGTAGGTTATGCAAGGAAGATTATTAGATGCCTGAGGCTATTATCTAATCTGTTTTATGTCTGACGGTTATATCAAGTCCATAACTGTATGAGACGAGTAGGGAATTACGAAATCGAAAGAATAAAGATTTTTTGGTAGTGATGAAAGCATCTAAGTGGAGACGGGTGACAGTTTTATAACATTGATTATTATTTTTTATTTTTTTTATATAAGTTAGTGCTTGACTACGATCCCACCGATAATAGGCGGTGATGAAGCCATAGATGGTGAAGCGCACTACCTTAAGAAAAGCCTAAAATTATTAGTTACTTGTAAAGCTTTTTAAGTTTCATATTTCTATTTTAACATGCCAATACTATACAATGGAGGCACGTGCTTACATTTAAAACTTTCGCGCGGATCAAAAACAATTTTTCCGCGTGCAAAGCCACGGCTTCGTTATTTCTAAGCTCAGAAAGTGGTGTTTCGGTCCACAAGTCATGTTGTTTGTGTCCGGCCGTGTGCTTTGGGTTTCTGGCGCAAGGGTATTAAAAGGTTTCCTTTACGAGAAAAAGTTTTATAATTAAAGGACATCAAAGAACCGCCGCGATGGGGTTACACTTTGGATCGTTATTCAAAGCGGCTGTAACCGAGATAAGGGATCTTTTGGCGCCTTTTCAATACAAGTTTATTTTATGAAGTGTGACAAGTAAATTTATTGAGCATAAGTCTATGAAAGTTCCCGATAAGACGCAGAAAATCGTAAATGTATTAAAAATTTTGGTGTTGAAAGCTTTATCATCTATACGGGTTTAGTTATTTTTAATGTTATTTGTTGTTTAATAATTATTATGTAAAATGTATTTATTATTATCAACTATTATTTCTTGGAAGAAAAATACTAAGTTAACAGAAAAGCTAAGAATTAAATGGCTTCATTCCTTATAACATAATGCGCAGAATACTGGAAGTGACTTTTATAAAGAGAGTGTTGACCAGCAGTTTCAAATGTACATTGGTAGCCAGTAGTAGTGCAGTAATCAACTCCCCGCTGGTGACTGTCGGGTAATTGATTGGTCTCAGACGCGCAGACAACAAAAGATAATGCCGGCTCCTGTGGTTAATGGATTTGTCAACTGTTTTGTTACTAATTAAATAAAAATGCCATTGCTCACTGACAGCACATCGGCGGGTTAATTTAACTTGTATCTGATAAGTTTCTTCCATTAAAAACTAAACTTTCTCGCTTCGGAGTACGTGGAGTCTCCCAGGGATTATCCACAAGTTTATTGTCCTGTTAGAAGAACTGAGCTCGCGATTCTCGTGTTATTATACTAGATATAAAAACCGTTTTATGACATTTCTTCTTATCTGAAGAACTTGTGATTGTTAAACAATTTTATATTTATTGAGTTTTACTTCTCATATTATTACCGCTTTCGTTGATATTTCTTCGGAAATAAAATAAAAAAACGTACTTAGTAGATAAGTTGCAGTGGTGTTTGAACTTTGGTCTCCAGCACGGGGGAGGGCCTGTGTTCGAATTCTGTATTACTATTGTTTTAAAAAAAATCGTGAATATTAAAAGTACATTATGATTTGATTAGGTCATTGAAAACATCGTGACTTTTGGTGTCGTGGAAGTCCATGGGAGGCAGTGACCACTTACTATCAATTTGTCTGCCAGCACGTTCGTCTGATTATTATTGATATAAAACAACTAGATTTTTCTTTATTTCAATTTCGAACCACAAAACTTTAGCTACATATTTACCGTTTCTTGACTGTTAAAGGATCTGCAAGGTCTTTCTACAAACAATTTAACAGGCTTAACTTTGCCGAATGGACTTTTTGGAGGAGATTTGTTATTCACTGAAAAGTTTTAAGTGGCTGTGAAACAATGTTTTCAAACAATTAAATCATTGCTTGGTGAATGTAATTCTGTAAGTAATTTAAAAATCGTGACATTTAAATTTGTTTTAGGTATATCATGTTTGTTTACGCATTTGTCTATTCATTAATTTTAGATAATTGGTGAAGGTTTGCCGTGAATTTAGGGTACATTCAGCTGTAGTGGCTCCCACCTATATTCAAAATAGACTAAGGCTTAAGACTACTGCTACTTATTAAATTACATCAAAATTGGACAAAGAAATTAATTCAAATAAAGAAACAATTATGTCGCATCGTAGCAAGTAAATGAGAAGCAGCGACATTAGTTAACAAAATTATGTAAATTTAATATTTGCATATTTTAACTTAAACCCTTATTATTATTTACTCAATCTTCTATCACATCGGATCAGCGCTACATCTAACATTACTCTTGAATAAGGTTACTATACTTCACAGATGATTGATTTGAGCTACAGAATTACCTACAGAACATACCATCACGTGCTACGCGGCAAAAAAAAACTATATATATATAATTCTTGTGTCACAGTGTTAGTTGCCAAACACATCCGAAACGGCTTGACCGATTTTATTGAAATTTTGTACGTACATTCGGCAGGTCTGAGAATAGTTTGTAAACTATTTTTTGTACCTACCCCTAAGTTATATTGGGGGCCCACGCCCTACATTATTTTTTATTTTACGGATAAACTTTTTTAATATTTTTTTTATGATGTGGCACCAAAAAATACATACAACCCTTAATTTTCATTTTTCTATCATCAAACCCTATTTTTTTACGCCAACTTTATATGGCGAAATAACGATTGCGGGGTCAGCTAGTAATGGTATAAATTACAGGAACTTGTTACATACTACATACATGCTCGCAAACATATATTACAACGCTTGCACGTCCTTGTTGGTTGTTTCATGATAATCGCATGCTCCTATTCCCACATATCGTGTGAGATATAGATTACTTTACGTTTCTTAATGTGGTAAAAAAAAAATACTACGAATAAATTCGTAAGAACGAATAAAAAATTGCAACCATCTAAGCTAAGCTCTATGATTTGTGAACTCAGTAGGACATCGTATTTGGAAGATGAAAAATTAAGTTAGATCTTTGATAAGATCTTAGCATATTGGTAATTAAAAACATATTTTTTTATTTATTATTTTCAAAACTCTGTACACCTTATGTACCACATCAAGCAACGTACATGAAATTATGATTCCAAAAATTTTGCTAACCACATTATTCAGTGTAGTTGTACATATCTATGAGTTGAACGATCTTTTTGACAAATATCCAAAAATTCAATACGGGTTTTTCAGTTTAAAAATAACGGTTTAACATGATTCGTGTCAATATAATAATTTAAAAGTTAATTATTACTAAACCTAGTACGATTTGTTCAGTTAATCTAACATGCTTAGCTTAATGAAACAACGGAACCGAAAACTTTAATCTTGATGAGAGAGACTTGGCACTGTAGGCTTTATTCATGTATAGAGCCCCTGTGACGCAGCACTGCCTTCCATTACGAGAGCGTGTTGGTTACGAAACCCCAGTGTGCTTCCCGCTGTTCCACTACCACATGTTTACGCAGTCAGTACATTATGTAGATCCGGTATATAACCACTAAACAGATTTCCAACTTCCGTTCGGACAATAAAAATACATTCAACAACAACCTATAGTCCTACTGCTGGGTTCGGGTCTCCTCTCATAATGAGAGGGTTTAAGGCCATAGTCCACCACGCTGGCCAAGTGCGGGTTGGCAGACTCAGATACAGAAAATACATGTATTTATTACTTTGTATTTATCGACTGTTAAAGCGAAAAGTTCGCTCTTTGAATATATATTTCAGAATAGATATTAATGATTACTATTAAACTAAAATACATTAAATTAATTAAAATAAAATAAAAATAATTGAAATAATAAGCCACTTCCAATTTGTTGTCGGTGGGATG
>DWPQ01002760.1:0-10231 GCA_018251795.1 Perichares adela | reverse complement strand
GAAGCGATGGCATAAATTGACTTTCGAAAAGTGTTTGTAAAAACCTACTTCGAATAAATGAATTTGAATTTGAATTTGAATAAATGATCTGTATAAGTATCGTTTAAGATCCATTACCGTATAACTCGATTGTACTTAAGTTCGTTGTTTAAGTAAAAACCTTTGTGAAATTCGTGTGGAGGTGCGAGATACGTCACGAGTTGAGTGACGGCTGCTCGGGATCATGTAATTAGAGGTGTCACTCAAGATGCTGTCAACAATGGTACCCTTTAGCATGGTTTAAGTTATAAGCTTAACGATGTTCTACACATCTATCCAATCTATACAACTAAATAAAATTGGAATGTCTGTTCGTAATATTAAAATAACCGCTTCTTACTAAATTAATTACACGGTACAACTAAATAAAATTGGAGTGTCTGTTTGTAATATTGAAATAACTGCTTTTCGATAAATGTGTATGTATATGTATACACGGTACATATACCAATTTTTTTCCATTTTTGTCTGTCTGTTTGTTCCAGCTAATCTCTGGAACGGTTAGACCGATTAAGACGAGACTTTCACTGGACAGTATACTGTATTCTTTATTGCTTGTGATATTATCTTGCAGTCAATTTAATGACGTGAATATGTGGTAGTGTACAATTAATTTACAAACGACGAAGTATGCTAACGATAGCAACTCATGACTAGGTTTTACAATCATATTTACTTCGTTAGTATCGGTTCTATTTGCTCCGGAGTAATTGCACTCGATGAGCCAATTGCCTCGTCGGCAGTTAGGACTGACATACGGCTATTGGGTGAAATTGGAGAATTTATACGAGACCCGAGCCAAGAGTAGAGAAGATGGAATGAGTCGACGAACCTTAATAAACGGGTTGCTACGAGACATACTGTCTGCAAAAGTAGGATATTGAAGTCGTTTAGCGTAATGACATAGTCGTAAAAACTTTGCCATAAAATATGTACTGGTAATCCAAAACCGCTAAGCTTCGTGTTGAAAGACTTGTAAAAATATTACACTAAGCCTCTCAGTTCCGTAACTTTAAAGTTCTACGTTATATTTGTAAGTAATTGCTGCTAAAAAGTTATCTATATTACGTGAAATAAGTAAGCTTTGCAACCAAATAGTAACACTAAGCCCAATTGTCGCCCAAGCATTTTGAAAATTAAATGAACTGTTAGTTTATGTTACTATAAAAACTCTGGCTGACAGAAGACCCTCTATAAATATTGTAAATAGGTGTAATAAAGCTTGTAAGATTTAATAAATTGATTAATTAAGATCAAACTTCGACCCCTAACCACAATTTATTATCGACTGCACGTCGAAGTCTTGAAGATGAATAACTGAAATCATAGAAGCACGGTGATTCATTTGTCACAATAGGACTAGTTAGTGGACAATGGCGTCTTCCTGGGGGCTACTACGAGATCCGTTGTGGAAATAATTTCTTTATGTTCAGTCGTGGGTGGAAAACGGCAATTGAACGAGAATAGGGCTGCTCTCTGATTTAATACTGCTGTGTATGCGATGGATTAAGAAATCTTGTTAACGTAAGTTCCTGTAGTATAATGTGGCCTTCACTTGTATATGTGACAGGGGGCAGTGAGCTAAGCACCAGCCGGTCACAAAAAATATATAAAATATATTATATTCAATAGATACACACATAATATTTGTTTTGACTAGTGAGAACTCGAGCCGAAATTTCTTTCATCCATAAATTTATCTTGAACATTTTGTGCTCCACAGAGTATTACACAAAATGCAAACATATGCAAAGATAATAAAATCACAAATCTACAGATAATAAATATCATTCTAGAAACTTATTACGCTACAGTAAAAATCTTGTAGAAAAACTACACGTCTTAGCCTCTCAGTTCTTTAACGGCAAAGTTTTAGGTTATTTGCACATTACATGATCGTGCTTACTAGTTGCTATGTGCTTATTACGCTCCAACAAGATCTTCCGTAAAGTGTTTCGAGTGTCTTAGAATAATTAAACTTCTGCTTCCTTCTTGACTTATAAAACTTCGGTGAAGCGGTTGATGTCACTGATGTCTATGAGCAGCGGTAACCATATACCAATCAATGCGCCCATCTACAAATTCGTCATCTAGCGTCTATATCATCTAAAATTGTCTCATAGCAGCATTGATAGGCTAGTGGGTTTAACGTCAGTGTTCCGAAACAGGGGACAACAAATCGAAGGAAAATAATTACTATGTTTATATCTATACTGTTCATGTAACAGACACAAACATTTGCTTTTTGCATAGTTTTTGGTTATTCAATTGGCGCGTAAAAACTATATTAATATTGTGAATGCGAAAGTAACTGAGTCTATCTATGACGTGATCACGGTTAAATCGCTTAACCAATTATGCATACAGAGATACTTCAAGTTCTTGGGATGAAAATAGGCATCTATTTTTAATTTTTTGTACTTTTTCCTAATTACACGACTTTTCTTACTCTACTTAAAAATTATGTTTTCCAAAAACATTATCCTCATCCAGTCCCTGCTTTTCCGGGCAGAACAAAGTCTGCCACGTCCAAGTCCTTACAAGATTTAACAATGAAAATATCAAATCACGCTAAATATTACATCCTAGTACAGGAAATCGTATTGTATATTGTAATCGTAATATCGGAAATTGTATTTCAAGGCCAGGTGAAAGGCAAAAGGGCACGAGATCCATCACCAAACCGCTACGGACGGACGGATCTCATTAAAAAAACTACTGAGTCCACCATGGTCCAATGTAGTCAATATGCATCCGACCGACAGAAATGGAAGCACATGTCGAAGAGAGCAATCTTCGGGGTCACCACCAACCCAGCAGCTATCGCTTCTACGTACTTCCTAAATGTAACCACGACCACTCTGACAAATGTCCAACTAAGAGGAAGAACAGGAAATCATTACTGTCATATTTTAGACGGAAACGTTCAGATGGAAACCCTGCACTTATTCAAATAAGACACGCGGAATAGGACAATTGTGATATATGCACACGATCGTTTAAGAACATTATCGGTACAATAGAGAGGAGCACTAATGTCGCCATTATACGGTTATTGCCCCGTTTGAGGACCCGGCTTTATTGGCAACCGTGGGTGTTTCTCCTAATTACATCGATTTTGAATCGGCTTTTCGTACTTCAGTCGAAACGACAGCCGGTTATTTTGAACATCCTTTATCTAGCTGTACTTGTATGTGTGGAAATTTTTAGGACTTAAATTTAACCCATTTCCCACGGTCAAATTTGTCTGAAAATTTATAAATTTGACGAAACCTGATAACAATTGTGTTATGTTTTTTTTTAATTTTTACTATGACCCGGCAGACGTTGGCCTACACCACACTGCATTGCACACCGACTTTGGCGCTATCTATCAGATCCAATCGTGTCTTTAAAGAATCCAGGAAACTATTGCAAGCCACACATAAAATTTTATCTAAATTGGTCCAGCCGTTTATGGAGTTAGGTGACAAACAAACGTAGCGAAATGAATATGTTATGATAAAAACACGAGGTCAAAAGAAAAGAGTTATTGTAAACTTAATATAGGTATATTCTTCAATAAAGTAATTGTGATACAGTAGTTTTTATACATAATATTGTATTTTATACAATAGTGTGAACCGCTTTGCAAATTTGTATGCAACAAATCATGAAGCAACTGATGCAAAAACTGATTAATAACATGCCATGAGATTTTTGTTATTCTAATAAATTTACTATTTAGTTACGCGCGACGGCTTTGAATGGGAGACATTGCCATCTTTGATAGTTGTAAATATTACAAATATTTCAATGTCTCTACTTATCGCTGGGCGATTTACATTACACAACTTTTACTATTTTTCAATATAGAAATACTTTTGCACCATCTAATCCCAAGGTCTATAAGCCATCTCTTTCATCTGATTGTAATGTCACCGAATATAAATATTATGTCCAAAGGAGTTGTAATTAACGGGTCTACTTTCTTGCGGGTTAGTTACGCCTCTATAATATCTATGATATCACAGATGTCTATGGGTGGTGACCGCTTACCATAAGGTAGTCTATCTGCTCGTTAGACAGCTATTTATTTAAAGAAATACTTTGGATATATTAAGGAATATTGCTAACAAATTTGGGGTGTGAACCATTTTTCCATGAGTTCAAATTACCCTAGCTAACGTGATGCACCTCTTGAAGTACTGACGAGGTAATGCGAGGTGGTGACTTCCTCACAGAGGTCGTTTAGCACGGCGAACTCTAGTTTAAACTCCAAGGAACTAATTCGTAGTGAGCCTTTATTCTCTTCTTCTCTGTCGCGTTCTTCATTACTGAAAGTCGTGTGAAAATCCTTCATAGTTTTTATGTCTTTTCTCCATTTTCCTCGATGTTCGGCTTTTCTTAAGGCGGATGTTACAGTGAGACCAATGAGCGCGGTAACTTGGTCACACTAGCGGCTCGGAGCCTTTATTATTACTGACCAAAAGTCGCTATGACCATTTACCAACAGCGAAACTTACATCTTGATGTTGATGAGACTTGTATGATTGATGTAAATTGCTTGTATGATTCTTTATTGTTTATTGACATAGAAAATAGCAAATAGCATTGATTTCCGAAGTAAACTAGCTGACGAAGTAGTCGATTGTTTCCTCTAAACGTCGCATTTCTCTTTTTTCTCACCTTTAAACGCCATCACCTGGCCAGTTTGCTAGTTTCTCGGTTATTGACATTAAAATAAATCAACAATAGACACAATAGAGACTGTTTTGTAATAAAGATGTTCTTTTAACGTAATCGAAAGAATGCTCTCTAAAAAAATCCCGTTTAATAAACAATTGAGCAAATCAGTATGAAAGTGATACTTCGTTACTAGTAAATGCAACTGCTATGAAATTCGTTACAAAAAGTCATTAATGAGATGCGATGGGATTGGACTTTTTATCATTGTAAAAACTACTACAGACAAATTTGTATAGTAAGCGTGCAGTCTATTGCAACGAAATTAAGTGTGCAACAACAAATTAAATACTGCGCTTTGACGAATTGTGCGGACGTCTTTGTTACGATATTGTTATGCATCATTTAACAGCTTTCCTTAAACAACTTCAACATTGATTTAACTACTATCCTAAGCCCGTTTTTAAAATTTTCCTTTGAAGGATACTCTATCTATCCTTGAGTTCATGCCAACCTCCCTTTAAACAAATTCAACATTTATTTATATACTACCCTAATACCTACATATATCATAAGCGCGTGTTTTACTTTTTGTAGGATACTGCATCTAACCTAGAATTCAACCTAATCTCCCTCTTTCACTACTTCAACATTTACTTACTATCCTAAGCTTGTCTTTAAAATTTACTTTTGTAGGAAACTATGTCTGTCCATGCCAGCCTCCATCAACATCTTATTGAACAACAAATGATCCAATGGTGCCTAGTCTATCGTGGTGATCACTAGGTTCATTATTACCGAGTTTAATCACTATGATGAGTAGCTACTTAGGAGGGTTATCACTCTCTTTATGTAATCGAATGTTCTTAGGTATTTCCTTTGCAATATTGAAGAAATAAGTAAGCAGGCCTCGTTTGCTTCTTAGACGACATTGAATCTGCTTGTACCTATTGCTGATGATCACGTGCTATGACGACACCCTACCACCAAATTTTGATCTGTAATTAAGGTGCAGGTTACTTACCATAAACAGATTAACATAGCGTAAGATTGTGTACTTCTTGATTGATATATCATGTAACGGGGTGAAGTTCTGTTCTTTTTTTAAATATATAACCGTCAATGCATATTTTGAAGTAATCGACAGATTGAGATCATTCACGCAGTGAAGTTGTTTAGTCGAGATAATGGTCCGTTACTATGCTCGCTTCCGATCATGTTATGTTGTTGTCTTCCATTTAAATTATCTAATGTATCGCAAAACTTATTGCATAACTAAAAATAATTTATACTGTAAACGTATAGACAGGAATAGTGACTCAAAGTTGTTCTCTCAAACTCAGTGTTGTTACCCAAATACATCGAACTTGACTTTCAAGCGTAAAATCCAGTGCCTCTTAAAATTAACATTGAAATAATGCAATAAGAATAAGATAGTAATATCAATATAAGATAAGATATGATCATAATATAAGATAGTACCGTAAAAAATGTATATTTTATTTACATAAAGGAAACCTTTACCTTTAATGAGAAGTGATTAATTCGTTTTTGTTGATTCTGAAAAATTATGGATTTTGAGTTACAACACGGCTGTATTATTATTGCGCTATATATATATTTTACGATTTAATCTCGAAACTTGTATGTCCACGGAACACGCTATAATAATCTTACATCAGGGGTTTGAATGTGTGGGTTCACTAATACAGTTCAACACACATATCTTTCGAATGTCGTTTTAAATAATAGAAATATGATTATTATGAGACAAGACACCAGCTAATGCGAAGCCAATCTCACGGAGCGTAAAATGAAGGAGTTAATAAATCAAATAATAGACATCAGCAGGAAGTATCGCCCTCCAATCTCCTGAGATATTAACATATCACAATCACATCTGTCTACACGTCACGACTTTGTATTATTTGCAGACTGCGACTTACGGCTGTAACAAACGGTGAACACTTGAAACATTTGCACAGAAGAATCTATGTGAATGTGTGGCAAGAAACCGCTTTGTGTGGGTTTAAAACATATTGCGGACACGGAAAAATACATTTGGTATTGTTCAAGTTTATATTTGGAAGTAGTGTAGAACTAGAAAGCTATCGTTTACACGGATATATTGTTTTAATTACAGTGAACGAATTAAAGTAAAGCGTTCATAGTTAACATTGAAATTGCCAAGTATTAGCGTTATCGAACACATAGATCAATCTAACAATTATCCAACTAAATGATGGTTAACTTTTGACATATACTTACAACGATTCAAAACTTACTTCTATACAGTGGGTGTTAGATTCGAACCCTGGCCATGGTACGGGAAACCGAGGTTCAAATCACTAGTCTATCACTACTTAATTTTACACAATATTTTTCTCACACAACTAAATAGCCCTTGATCACTTTAGACAACATAAAACCATCAATAAAGGTTAGAAGATGATGGATGGAAGAAGACAAACATTGCTCGCCGCTTTATCAAAGAGTGTGTTCGAAACATAATATTAAATCTATTGATTACGCAAGTGGCCTATGACCCCCAGTATCCACTACTGCAATACTGTGGTATCGTATCAATTATATCAGTAGGAAATACATTAAGATGAACATGGTCTCATTATGTCGATATCACTCCGATGGGCCGCAAGACGATCGCAAACTTTGATACGAATAAGTAAGTGCTTTAAAGCTTACGAGTAGCGAGTGAGAAAATCATAACATGACTACTGAAGATTAATCTGTCGATATGCAAGTCAATGTACGTATGAGATTCGAAGGGTGTTTCGATTCACAGGAAATATTCTGCAACAATGTGATATAGATGAGTCGCGGTATAAGAATAGAGTCAGATAGATAAAAAAAATACTGTGATGTCTTTTATGCACATAATAAGGAGTTAACCGAGGTTTTATATCTTACCGTACAGAAAATGAGCTTGTTAATGAAGACACGATGACAGCAGTCAGAAACGATATTTATTAAGTAGTAACAGAAACAATGTCATATGTCAATGCAGCTGATGCAAAGGTTATATTAAGCTCTGAGTTGCTATTTAGTAAAAAAATATATATAAATATGTAAAAGTACAAAGTAATAGCAATCCAAAATAACCACGAAAGCAAAAAAAGAGACGCAGTAAACTAAACAAATCCCACATTTTTATATCAGAAATCATATCATAAATTCTTTGATATCACTATCGATAGATAGATGCCTAGATTAAATATGATATACCGATAACACTTTAAGGACAAGTGCAAATTCTAATAATAAAATGCACACGAAAGATCATACTTTAAAAATAATAGCAATGAATAAATACTCGCGTATCGTTTATTTGGCGGTAGTCGAACATTCGGGTGTTATGGTACATAACATTGATTCTGCCAGTGTTGACTTTTGACCTCGCACCGTACTACCGGAACATAGTTAAACAGTTTTTGATTGGCAATTGGCTTTAGCTGACACCAGTTTGTACCGTTAGCAACAGGACATGGCCGATTGCTATCTAACAACATTATCTTGGATTTTCAATTCATTTACTTGTTAGGTTTTGTGCTGATCAACGATACCTCGAGTGGGTGTTTGTTTAGTATCTGCTATTGAGATTGCTGGTTTGTGATTACATTTTCTATGTTTTAACTGTAACGGGTACTCACGATTCTCGTATTTTATTCCGATATTTCAACCCAGTTGCATGGATCATGCTCATACCAACTTCTTTTGAAATTATGTCAATAGCCAACAAACAAGACAACGGGCTACGGGACGTCCGTACCACTAAAAGCTGATCCGAAGCAACGCCAGCAAGAACGCAAGAATAAAGCAGAAAATCCACTTATTCCTTACCTTACTTATTATACGAGTACCTTAAATTGCTTATCTTACTTATTGCTCCCAAAATGCAACCGGAAAACGATGACATATTTCACGGTTGAATTATATAAGGATGTAGAGTAATAAGTATACGAAGGTAGTAAGCCAAATTGGGAAGTCAGGTAGGAAAAATATTATTAATATAAATGGGTAACTTCGGGAGTAAATTGGATGGTACAGAACCAGAGGCCCTCAAAAGTGCTTAGTTTTTTTGGTATCGCGATGAAAATGTTCAAAGATTCCCAAGCTTTCAGTGCAAAGGTTAGGTTTTGTGGGATTTTTACCCACTACTTAGTGCCATAACCTCATTCGTTGTCCAGCAAGTTGCTCGTTGTCCTGGGAAAGTTAGCTCAGACTTAAATATGGATGGAGCTCATTGCACCCCAAAACTTTATTCCTTACTTCCAGAGTCAATATTGTTTTCAGTAACATTCAATCTTTTATCGATCCAAATTGATTCTGAATAGATACATAATCAATGACGTAACCAGGTTTGTATTAGTTATTAGTTTATTCAACTCTTGCTCACGGAAACCGCGTGTTACGTTCGATCGCTTTACCAAACGGTTGGAGCTCGTTGACACGTTGAGCTTTTCATTTTCTCCCATAAACACCCAATAACCCACTTGACCTGTCCATTTACGTAGAGAAAACTGGTTGACTTCCTTTGTGCGTTACTTAAATGTAATAACTATAGAATGCGTGTATAATGCGTTATGGTCAAAACATTTCGTCAGGTTTCTCAGGCTCCATTCATATCTAAATTGATTGATTCTCACTGACCGGTCGCTTTCACTATTCATTGTGGACTGTCTATATTGTTATACCTAGACTAACGAAACATTTCACCGGACACCGGTACTATGACAGATGTTGCAAATTAACAATGGGCAAAATTGAGAACTTGGTCTCTCGTAACGACCTGTTCAATATGTTCAATAAGGCGCGCACATACGCACAGATAACACAATCAGATCTAATAATTATGCTGTAATACTTTGTTTTTAACACGTAATATCTACAAAATACGGATCTATGATATTTTATATCACAAAATTTGTTTATCTTTGAATTTTTATAATTGACGTCTTTTAATCTGTATTGGTTTACTATTCCATATCAGTTTAATTCGAATGCTTTTCATTAATAGGTGCCAAAATATATGATTTAAAGTTATCTATTTGTGATAACTGAACAGTTAAAACGTAAGAGATATTTGCACTCGATTTAAATGGATCATGGCTATAGCAAGATTTAAGGACCAATTCTCAATGTTGATGCTACATGTTTGAAAATTTAACAGATGCATTTGTTTTTGATTCTGGTCCTTAACAAGGACTAAGTTTCCCAATGACCAGAAAAAAAAAAAAACGTAAACGTCGTGATATCAAATTCCTATCAGTTAGATGTTTGTGATTTCTTTGTCCATACATGAGCGTACATTATGTATGATATTTATTTATGTACACCTCTGCTCGTAACATCTCCAGTCAACACTCCTACCATAGGTTGTCTGGAAGAGATCGGTTTGAGCGATAAGATCGCCTGTTGTATACGTGTTAATATTTATCTAATGTAATTTCTAAACTGGTGTATGATAAAGAGATTTTGTATTTGTATTTGTGTTTGTGTTTGTATTTGT
>DWPQ01002759.1:0-10232 GCA_018251795.1 Perichares adela | reverse complement strand
TCCAGTAGTTCCTGAGATTAGCGCGTTCAAACAAACAAACTCTTCAGCTTTATATATTAGTATAGATATAGATAAAAAAAAAAACAGAAGCTTTCTATTGGCATCCCACCAGTTTGTGTCAATATAAACTCTTAAATGAATTAACGCTCTTTATTAAATTTGACATAGCATATTAGACATTTAGCATGTATTGACGCTTACTTAAATTTAAATCTGGGACATGTAACACGGTTGAAAAGGCGTTGTCCCATAATATACTCGTATATTTAATTTATACTACAACAAGAATTTCAACAAACTGTTTATGTACATGAGAGTATCTTACGCAAGTGCAATATTGTTTCAATTATATTATGCATACCTTTCTATTTTCATCCTCCGGCAAGTAGTGGTCAGATAAATTATAATCAGTTAGTGTTCTTGTCATAAGTCAGGTTAATTGTATGAGATAAAGCCAGATAAAATCACTTACAGCCTCAACGTCCAACCAGTTCTACTACCTACTCATGTATGCACATATCAATGTAATTTATATACGATGTTTCGCAACGAGCCGCGAGTTTCAAAATAAAAATGTACAATGTTTGGAAACTCATGGTGTATCTGAAGATAAGCACTCCCTAATATTTAATGTGATCATGTTACGCAGATAATCTTTAATTTCATAAAAATATGAGTTTTTTTATGATTTTTAATGTTTAAACTTAAAAATGAAATTTAAGTAAAGTAGTAAAATATTTTTACAGTAACTACATACAATTCGTAATTGTCAATTTGCTTGTAACAGTCCGTTTTCAATTCGAAGATAGCATAAGGATAGTCCACCACGTTGACCAATCCTTACCAGAACCACGGATTTTTTATATTATTTGTATTTAATTTATTGACACTAAAATAATTTCATCGCGTCGACTGGTATAACAGGGCTATAACAAAATTGGTCCAGTGAAACAATTAAATGATGTAGATTACAAAAATAGATGTAGGTTAGTCTCGTAACGGTCAGTTAAGGTCATAAAAAGCTCTATGTAGGTCGGTCCTAAGCGCTAGATAGCTGCCAAAAGGGTTTTATTGGGCAAGAATCCCACAAAACCCAGTCCGTACTACAGAGTAGTCGGGTTATCTTTGTGAGGATTTATCCGATAACAAAAAGGCTTGCCACTTATAATTTATTTTAAAGGCTGGCTTATTTTGTACTAGTGAACCGCCACTTCGCTTCGGGGCCCGAAGTAATCTCGGGATAAAAAGTAGTCTATATCCTTTCCCAAGTACAGTTCTATCTTCATACCGAATTTCATCAAAATCGGTTCAGTGGTTTAGGCGTGAAAGCGTAGCAGACAGCGCATTTATAATATTAGTAGGGATTTCTATGTAACTGTGATATTAGGACAATCACTTTGTAATGTTTGCCTTTACGCTGTTAAACCAAATTATAATATTTTTTATGTTCAATACTAACTTTATCGCTTCCGATTTACTGACTTTTCATACACACCAACCAACACACTTCCGCATTTATAATAGTAAAAACCTTTATCAAATTGATGTAATTATTAATTTAATTATTTTATTATAATTAATTATTTTAATTGATGTAACCGCTTCTCCAACCATAATGCTCCATGGTGAATATATCCAGTACGCTGCTCTCATGCCACTGCTTGCAGGCCATTTCAGTAGACAACCCAGCCCTGCAGTGGTACAATAACAGATTAAAGCTAAACAAACAAAACTTCGTAAATAAATACTTACGTAAAAGCTGATAAATTAATTTACGCTACCAGTCGAATAAATAATAAGGTTAGGAATAAATGATTACGCCTTGTATGTAATATTAACGCGACCTAGTAGAGGAAGGGTCGCCGGAACTGTCACAACCCATAGGACCTATAAACGTCGGTTGAACCACTTCCCTATTATGGATTATTTAGTAGAGTCAGTACGACGTACGTCCAACCATAGAGTTAATGTTGATAGAAATGTCACAAATAAGACAAATGCTATTGAAGTATGTTCATAGTTTAAAATGTACTAAATATCCACTTGATGTCACAGATTTAATTTTCATTATACGTACAAAGTACATATATTCAGAAGGCTCAAGACCGGACGAGGTGGCGCAAATTAGAGTAGGCCTATCTCCAACAGTGGACTTCGGAGGATTTTTGGATGGATATATGATAAATAATGTTTAAAATGTTTCTTTCTTTAAATACAAAGTTATTATGTGATAGACTGAATGACTATTTCAAAAGAAAAAATGCTTAAAAATAAGGATCGTTTATGGTTTTATCTGCCTGGCTTCTTTCCTTAGTTTAGCATCCTTCAGAGTCAACTGTGACATGTTTCCTTCATGTTTAATTTGCAATATGTAAGGATCAGTAATTAGGTGTGTCCCCGCATTCATCTTAGTTGACAACGCATCGGCGATGCTTTTAGAGTAAATAAGCGGCGGTCACCACTTATCATCATGTGGCCCATCTGATCGTATCCCGGCAATTGACATTCAACGTTATTAAACAAAGCACATCTTACTATTTATTATTTGTTACAATTTCATATCATGGTAAGTGGCGATATGGGTCGGAATGGCAGAAATAACTAAGTAAAGTTCTATTTTGCCATAAAAAAATCTTCCATAAAATACGGCAATCTTACAGGTATTCATTAGATAGCATTTCCCTATTCATAAAGCATCATCCTTAACAAAAAAACATATATCTCTGCCACTGTAAAACATTTAGTGATGCCGAAGGCGTCTCCCTGTCAGATGAATGGATGATCTAATGAGGGGCTGTGAGAACGGAACGGAAATCTTAACTGGACAGCCGTATATTAGTTTAATACGTGATATTGATTTGATTTTCCAGTTTTGTACGCCTCTCAACCGTTCCCTGTGTGCTAATGCAGCTTAGACACGCTCCCGTTCGCAAGCTCTCTGCAATGGAGATTAAGTTTTTACCTTTATGTTTGTAAATTAATCGAATTAATAATTCGTTCAATAATTAATTACGGAATAATAGCGTAATAAGAGACTTTATCTTTATTTATACCACAGATAATGTAATATTAAATAGCAGTTGAATTACAGTTATAAGTTGTGTCGATACTCAGGTTTTTACCGAAGAATTAATTTAAGTTGTTCCTTGAATATGATGATGTGTGACCTTAAAACAACGTATAATGAAGTAGATCACATAAACATGTAATATAATCAATTTGAAAGTTGAATTCATTATATTTAGAATAGTTTACGAAATAGCTTTTAAGTGATTGTCAAAGCTGTTAATGATATTTGTTAACCTTATAAGTTACACATAATTGTAATGAAATATGAAGGTCCCAGTGAGAAAGACAATGCTGAAAGTGAGAAAGATAAATTAGTAGCAAGTGCTGAGACGCGACCAGATAGATACTATCTCAGTACCAATATATTGCCGAAAAACGTAAGTAAAAGATTAAACTTAATAACAAAACAAAACGATTTCAGGATCAGAATAAGCGCTGGTAAGTGAAGCCCAAAACGTCCTTACATATCCGATACTTGTCCGCACAATAACCCCATACTTTCGCGGTAGTAGTGTACCCACGCGCTGCAGTGGGCGAGACAAGTCCGACGACAGTCGTAAATCGCAATAAACGCTACATTAAAACATCACCTATCCGGTTCATGGCGATAAATATGTCTATTTTGCAATGCTCATGCATATTATGATTTTTGCCTTGCAAATACACTACCCGTAATCGTGTATTATGCCAATAGGGAGCCCTGCATGAATAAGACGTGCCTCTTTACGTCGGTAAACGTGTATTAAGATTCGCTCTGTTGTAAAGTAACCTTTTTATCCGATAATCTATTTCTGGTTTGCTATTGAATATTTCAATGTTATTTTTGGAGGCATTGAATTTGAATTAAATCTCACACCAATGACAGATTTGATATACCCGGCAAGTGAACATAAGTACGAGCGATAAAATATTGCAATAATATATATGAAATGGTAACACTATGTTATCGTATACAATAATTTGTTCAAAAACAGGGAAATCATTTCAACATAATAATAATTGGGATCCAGACATGAACCCTGTAGAACTCCTCGCACAAACCACGTCTTACGTAAGTCCGAAGCTATCATTTGCGAGCGTATCTCGCTAGATCTCGGAAAAATCATCCGTTGGCGTTCCGACATACTCGACAATACAAACCAGTTCCACATACCGTTACGTGGAAGTAATTTCTTAAACGCACAGTCGCCGGTCACGCTCGACGTATCGAACGATACTCAATCGAACGCCTATTAACATACTGACGGCGCACGCTAGCCCTTTCCATGGGAGCTATATATTTGGACACAAAAGCATTGGGGATCCTCTTAAGATCACACATCGTCTGGAATAAATAACCTTAAAATCTTAAATCTTTACCTTTATCATATTCTAAGTATTAACAATATTCAATATTCATAATATCTCCTACTTCTTTCACATATTTATTCTTTTCAATGTGTATATTGATTACGTTTTTAAAATTTAAACACATGACGCCAGCCCGTTGATTATCATAAAATATCAAATATTATCAATGTCATAATACTTCTATACGTAACAATCAGTTGTAATATTTTATTTCGCTTATCTTACGTGTTGCTGTAAATATTTTGTTGCGATGAGGTACTATTTTATTTACAATCAACTGAAGTTTCATGTTTACGTTGATTGAAAATTTTAATATTAATAGTTTTCTAATCACCGTGCTCTGCCTCTTTATTCGTGTTTGTTATCGTAAAGAGCTAATGAAAACATCGATGAAATCGTATTGCTATAAGCAAAATGTTACTGAGCTATCGATGTTTCTGAATGCATAGAAACTGCGCTGGCAAAAGCGTGATTGTTAGAGCGTAATAGCGGAAAATTAATAAAGCCTGCGTTCGTTTTAAATTGCATACCCTCGTTCAGAATCCATGATGCACTCCGAGGTCAATTCTGGATGAGTTATGGTATTCGTGCCATCAGGAAAGGGATGGGCCAGTTTAACGAAATTACTGCCCATTCAGACTTAGTTACTGGAACAGCATGAAGCTTAGATTTAATTATTAGTATACTATTATCAACCATGTTGTTACAAATTATTTAGAACCGATGGATATTCGTAGCTAAATGATTTTGTAGTTAAATATGACCGTATTGTATGACTAACAATTATAAACAGAATACTTATTGAAATTGTATGTTTAAATATCCCTGTGTTTATGAATATATTGCTCTCGATTGTCTTCAATATATGCATTAGTAGCTTCTATCGGAATAATTATATTAAAATGTAAAATTACTCTACATTTTAAAACTAATATTACTAATATTTTATTCTATTTTGTCTTGAACTCATACGCGTTAATATGTACTCGTTATTTATTAAATATCATGCAATTATATAATTAGTAAGGCTATAATAATCGTGTGTTTATATTTATTTTTGATTTAATAACTAATATTATTATGTATGTATATTGTTTTCGGTTCTGGTGGCGTCATCGACTCCAGGTGGCCACTTGGTACAGGGTACGTGAACAACGAAGGCCTGTATACTTGATGTATTGCATGAATCAACCTGTGATTCAGAACGGTTGAAAAGTCCAAATATGTGTATTGTACATAGCATGATAATACTAATCGCTGCATGATGTAAACCTTACAGCCACCGTGATGACCAGTTGGCTGAATATTTATCTCTTACTTGATATTACCTATCTCTCTCTGTGTTACTGTATCGTGAATATAAATGTTTCTTCTTTAGTTCTAAAATTTGCAATGTTGTGAAATTAAATCTTTGTGTAATCCTCTTTTTCAAGTTTCTTTGTCTATAAAGAAGGTGAAACTGAACTTATTAATGCTTTGTGTGGAGCGAAGTACTTATAAGTGTGCATTATTATTTTAGTAACCATTCTAGACTGCCTCTGAAAAAGCGTATGTATCACACTAAATGGTTTGTTATCAAACAAATTGGCAATCGTAGATAAAAATCAACGATATCACGTATTTTGCCTATTATCTGTAATTTGACATAACAACTAAATCGTATAAGGTCTTGCTTTTTAATAAGCGCATAGTAACAATCTTAAGATTTTAATCCTGATATTAGATATCCTATCTAGGTTATAGATATTCTGATATCTTCCTCATTCCTTACAATCTTTTGCTGTCGTAAGGACTTCTGACGTTTATAAAAAATTTCAACATGTGTATATTTTTCTGGCACTGGCAATTTAATTTTTAAAGTTACATTTGTCGATTTATTTAAGAATATAATTTACTTCCTTCGGACCGCATGCATTTATTAAAGAAACCAGGAAAAGGAATATGATTCCTCTGCCATCTCAATCTAAACTCAACTTGTTTTGTGATGTAGAAAAGAAAACCTATTTATTTGTGAACCACTAAAAGATAAATCGGTCAAAAGCTAATCGTATTTGGTGTGTCAAATGATGTGTGTTGTACTATGTCTGCAACTAGAAGAAAAATCGTCGCTATTATTCACATGACAATGCCTTAGCGCCTTGCAACTGACGTCTTACCTACAGAAATAGGCTGTACACGTGTATACACGTTCTAGGTACATATATTTATGTAGAGTGTTCTATTTCCCTAGTTTCCAGAATAGTGCTTTCGCTTTGTGATGTTTGTTTTGTCTTCACACAAATCTTTTATATATCACTATTGTGTGTGTCTTTTACTGTGAATAGAAACGATGGTCAAGCAGAAATGTAAATTCTTAGTACACTTTCTGATGCTAGCCATTTGGCTTGCATTTGTGATAAAATTTTGCAAATCATATTTATTTACTTATTAGGATGTGTTGGAAGGCTGATGTAAGTTTCACATATTTATTTGACTATTGATGTGTAATGGGCAGTGGTGACCACTGAACATCAGGTGGCTCGTTTGTTGATGATACACATAAAGTAAACGTCTGCATATCTGGTGAAAACATGTTAGTGGAGAAATCGATCACTACGGTGTTAATACCTTCTAAGATGTCAAAGAAATGCACCCATGAATGAACGCTTTTAAATTATTATAAATTTTTCAACATTTTCTATGATACTATGAGTATTGGAATATATCGTAAAAACTAGGGGCGAGACTTTCTTCTACAACTTTTTTCTGTGAATTCTACAACCTGGACTTGTCAAATTTAAAGATGTTTAAATGAATTAAGGTAATTTAAAAATAAATTAAAAAGCGTAATTTAAAAAACAGTTATAAATACGAGTATAACGCAGTACTTGTATATGTAAAAGAACAAGGTAAAACAAAGAGTAAAAGTCAATCAATTACCATAATAAAGAATTTATCTGCATTTATTAAATGCCAGTTCGCAAGGCCAACATCTTTTTGAATTGATTTCAGACAAATCTAGTTGGACTTCGTTAATACTAAAGATATTGTGTTCGATAAAACAGTGTAGCTATACGATTAAACCAGGTGTTAAGTTATCTTTAATCAATATTGTTTAAAGAAACTAGACACTTGATATTTTTCGTAGCCAATCTTGACCGAACTGTAGAAGTAATAATTACTTGTACAATATGCAGGGCATTAAAGTAAAAACGTTTTACTATGCTAATTGAAATTCTTATTACATTCGAGCATAAAATTCAATCTACTCTACTAATGGAAGATACTTCAAGCAATGTAAACGAAATTGTCATTACAAAAGGCAACTGAGTCTGATCGAGTTATGGATATAAACCAACTACCGACCAGATTGATGAAGTGCCTGAGCGTTGATTAATTGAAGAGCACCCACTTCATACAATGGCAAAGATATCGGAGCTATAGAAATGTACTAACAGATGATGTAATGACATCGCAGATTTTGTAAGATAACATTTTCTGTGGGTAAAATGTTACGTGCGTGCCAAATTATTCTGTGAGATAATTATTGATTAGTAGATCCGGCAGAGTTTGTCCTGCCCAGAAAAGCAGCAACAGGTCCATGACAATGTTTTTGTAAAACATAGTTTTATGTATCTCGCAAAGCAATAAAAATTCTAGAAAAACTAAAAAAATTAGAAACAGCCCATTTTCGTTCCAAGACCTTCAAGTATCTCCATATCACATTTCATCACAATCAATGCAGCTGCTTGACCGTGATCATCTCACAGACAGACAGAGTTACTTTATAGTATTAGTATATATAACAAAGCAATAACGAAGCAACCATTGCATTAATTCCAAAGGTGCATGACCATAGTTGAAACTTATTTTTGGTTACCGTCCAAAACTTGACAAGAATAAAACTGCTTTGCGTTGTAAAAATATGCACCGACCGCGCGTTCATATCTCCTTTACCTATATGGAAATGTCATATGATTCATTGTATTAAATTGCAATAAATATTTTAAATTAAGTTACGTTTCCTTTGCCTTAAAATTTTTACCAATTCTTATTTGTAGTACTTAATATCGATTGTAGATAAATCTTTTTTACAACTTCCTTTAAAGTGCTTTGTGGATATCTTCGTCTGTCTATTCGGTTTTTCATGGTAATAATTCTTTTAAATGTTTGTTGTCAATTATTTATTATTTATTTTTATTTCAGACCTCACTTAACTGTAATATCATTATTCGTTAGATAAGTAAGATGCACACAGTTTTATACAAACCCAATTTCAATATGACAATTCAGTAATTTTGTAAACTCATAAATAACTGACAATGTTAATAATAAATGTCTGAGCACGTCAAAGCTCAAATAAAACTGCCGTAATCTTCTAGCATAGATGATTTAACATCAAGTCAAGTGTTGCTTACTGCTTCGCTGTCATTATAAGTTTTGCTTCGTTATCCGATTCGTATGGATATGCAAATATCAAATTATGTGAGCTCAGAATAAATATTTTCCTTTACGTCTCAAGGGACTGTAATCATGACCCTCGTTTATTTGCGCCGATTGATTCGTTCGACAAACTTCGCGATCGTGACTTGATTCTAGGTATTTTCAAGGCGGATTATTAAGTTGAACTTCCCCGAGTTCTTGACCAGGAATAAGAAAATACTAACTCGGGAAGTTGGGCGGCTGTAATGTGATTTAGTTTTATGGTTTCCTAAACATATTTTTCTATATATGATAGTAAAAGATATTAAATGAGTTTTCTAGTGATATAAGAATACATCGAATAACTCCCTTCTAAGTGCTTCAAGTGATCACTAAAACACATCTGTGATCAACCTAAATAAAAACCAAACAACCAAAAACCAAAGTGATCAAATAATTGATCACTCATAGATGTACTGTTGAAGTCTTAGCTGGAAAGTGTTAGTTCTATTACTCATACATTATTACCTACCAAATTTAGTTTTTTTTTTAATTTGGAAAACATTGACATCATATCTACATTGTTTCTACATTCTAAATGTTTCTGTAGACAATTAAATTTTTTAATTATTTTAAGTCATCTAATCCAAAATTTTGGAGTTGCTTTTTAATTTGCTGTATCAAACTACATCTCGAAAACTGCCATCATGATTCCAAACTCCATGGTCGAAAGAAATAGGAAAAAAATGTGTTACGGATATTCATAGGCAACAGCGAACACATAATATTAGGTGGCCCAACTGCACGTTTGTCGGTTATTGAAATAAAAGAAAACGTATGAAAAACTAGGGACTATTTTCGGGTGAGCAAACGAGATACCTAGTCATTGATATTAATAGTTTATCATGGTTTATCGAGTTATAATGTACATTCAGGGTTTTTTACTTACGTCCTTTTTTAAGTTGAATGTAGTCCGTGACTAAAGTTTTTTCATTATACTATGCGAGGATCTCGGCAAGGTCAACTGTTCTGTGGTCTGTATTTTTACCTGCGGGCGGAGTTTAATAGGATTTGTATTAAATTATACGCTACTTGCATCCCATAAGTAAAATAAGTTGCTTAATGTTACGTATTGTTTTAATTAAGGGTGTATTTTGCTACATGAAAATTTTCAGTGTTAAGGGAATCGTTGAAGATGAACGCTTAGTAAGATTGTAAAATCAAACAAACAAACACCAGTAAACATCAGCCGTGCTATATTTGTTCAAAAATTCTAAATCTTTTATTCATATTAGTATCATTGATATTCTTATGCACGTCATATTTTGCTTCTACTACTGTTTACTTTAACATACCTAATATAATATTTTACCATGTGATAACCCTGCCGTTACGTGTGTAAAAGGCTTTTC
>DWPQ01002758.1:0-10233 GCA_018251795.1 Perichares adela | reverse complement strand
GGCCTTTTGGACTTAGCAACCAACTTTAGGTACCCGAATGACATGTTTTAACCACGTTAACATTAATATATATTGAACATACAACAAATTGTTTAACATATTGTAAACAATATGCTATGCCATATTTTATCAATTTAAATACCGATATTATAACATGAGCTTACATGGTTTACTTTACTTTCCCATGGTAAACAGATTTTTTTTAATCTCATGGTTAACATTATTGCAAGGTGAAGGGTGTAAGAGACGCCTTCCACTTTTGAGTGCGAACCAATCTCACCTGCACGTGGTACATCCTACTAAATAACGGACGAAATAATGCTAGGTTCTTCATGTTGGAAGTCGTTGAGCTCTGTAACACCCATTTAAATCTCGAAGGCACCCAGTCATGATGATGGTTTTTTTTCCTGCCTGGTTTAAAGGCTTACCGCCCTCCTTTTAGAGTCAAACATAAAATGTCTTGAAGTGCTGAGTATTGAATAAGTAGATAAACGAATCTTCCGTTTCTTTTTTGCCCGGCAACGCGTCGATGATGCCTTTAGTCCCAAGAACATTCTTGGGCAGCAGTGCTCGCTTAAAATCAGGTGGCCTGGCCGTAGACTCCGTGATACGTAGTTGGGAGTCCCACCGCTTCGCTGGGTCGTGAAACAATGGACTTACTTTGAAGCTGGTGCAAGTGTTATCCCGACAAGAATGTTTTGGTTATCACCTGCAATACATAGTGAGAAGGGAAGCGATACTATCCTGTCACATTGTCGACAATCGATATGTTTTGACGGTCGCCTATTTATAAACTATCAAGTCAAAATATACCACAACAAAACAACATCGTCAACTAAAAAACATGCGTAGCAATTCTAAGGAATATTATGACTTGGTATCCATCCTTCATATCTGCCGATGATGATTTCAGCTCAAGACAAACAATAACATGCACAGATATATTGCCGTTCGAAATGAGATAACAAATGGAAAATACTTGGTAGCTCCAAGATACAACGAGTGAAAAACATGGTCAGGGGGCCGATTAACTAGTAACAAATATGTTTTTGAGCACATGACGTCTTTGGCTCGATGTAAACTATTTACGTCCGACCAATCGCATGCCGTGCAGGCAACGAGATAGACACACCCACGACTCCGACTTAGCAACCAATAACAGTAGTTACTTTACATAAAAATTATGATAAATTATGACTAAGATAACACTATCGTGTTTGCACAATTGCTTGTTTTTAATTATCAGGCGTTGGGTTTTATTAACAACCTTAAATAAATTACTCAGCGCATAATGTAGGTTGTTTTTTTTCATAAGAATCATTTTTGTGCTGTAAAATATTTATAAACCGTCTTTCGTTTTGTACATTGATACTTTTTTATTTGTTTCATGAACTTAACTGAAATAGTGCAATTTTTATGAAATGTGTATGAAATGTTTCGTGAATTGGTTTGAAAACTGTAATTTTTATACCTTTTGAAGTTAAAAAAATCTGACGTTGATACGTGAATAGCTACACTAGCGCTAGTAAGTATAGCGGCCGAATTATAAATTACGACACGCAGGACAATGCATTTTTTTATACTTACTGTTAGCGAAGGCTCCATGTCAACTTTATATGAAGAATTGAAACACAAACATAATATTACTTAAAAATTACGCACTAAGCATTAAACTTTATTTTATGTTAATAGCCGGCAAACGAGCAGATTGGCCACCTGATGGTAAGCACTCCCGGCGCTCATATACGTCCGCGACACCAAAGTATTAGTAAATATTTCGACCCAAATGAATGGATCATCTTTATGGCAAAAATAATATTAAATCTAGTTAGCTTAATTTTAAATATTACTATTTTAAGAAAAAAATCACTTAACATATAATGTTTTACTTCTATGTGGCTTTTTTTTGTTACTCCTGTCCGCGGACTTACTATCTGAATATAAATAGAACTAGACATAATATATCTAACTCTAAAACTTTATAAGCTATGAAAATGTGCATAATTATCTCAGGTTGCTAAGTAACACCTTTATTTGGCATTGAAACTACTGGAAATGTACATGTGTGAATAGGATAACGTGCCAATTATTAACCTTTCGCATTATCGCTTACATGAGGTCGATCTGTGGGGGGCTGGCGGTCGACCGCACGAGTAATAATATGATAATTAAGATAAACGCTAAAATAGAACACATGTCTGATACAGCAAAATAAGCATTTTGAATCAAGACAAAAGAGAATTTTATGCAGATTTTGAGGTGTAAGGAGCTGGATCATCTTTGACTCCAAGCCAACCACAACTGTACGTAGAAAATACAGGACAAGGATGTGACGCTAAGTTCCTGCTGTTAAAGGAATAAAGTTATTACATTATTTGACCCTGCTTAAGATAAAAAAAACCATAAAAAAGCAAATGAGGCGACCCCACTGTCTCTCTTTTTTAGCGCGTATCAGACAAAGACAAGAACGGTTCTCTCATCTTCCCTTTCTATTTATTAGTTCGACACTCGCATTATCGTTCCGCTTCACTACATACAATATCTCTATGATTTAAAAGTCACAAGGCTGTGCACCATCCAGATTAAGCTCGAAGGACTTATACATGTTGGTAAAATTTGTTGAACCACTGTCCTCTTTAATATCTCTTACCACACTCCTGGAACCAACCATAAATTTTTAGATGTATTTAGGTAACAGCGTCGAAGAGCTACTCTCTTCCGAAATATCTTAACTGATTTTCATGAATTTTTTTATATACATTTGAAAATATGTTGAAAACTTTTTTTATACTTGTAAGTGACAAAGGTGGCACACGCCAAAAATTTTTTTTTCTTCATTACTTTTTTATGATATGGTATCAAAAAATACAAACTTACAACTTACAAACAACTTACACTTTATTTTTTAAGTATGACTTATTTTATAAACAAAATTAATATTAATTTCAACCTTCATGTGTTTTTGCCATATACATTGCCGGTCTCTGTGACCTATGCCCGCAGACCCACATTTATTTTAATAGCAATATTTACCATGCGCTCACCAATTAGTACTAATGTCATCTATTTCTTTACATCTCGTAATGGGCTCTCCAAGATTTTAATTAGCAGTAAATAAATTATTTTAAAAATAAATTGATTACTATTTGCATCTCCTTGACTAAGCTAGCTATAGTTGCTATTGATTGATTGATCATAATTAAAGAAGCGTGAACAACAATTTTATACAATTGTATTTATTAATAATCATGTCCATCAAGTCTACTACTTAAAAAAAAAATCGCTATTCCTATCAGCCCTTTTTTTTGTCTAGGAGGAAACTTTCAAAAGGTTCCCAGTGCCGTGGGAGCGACACAGGGGTATGCGGGATTTGAGCGCACTAAAACCCCCCCGGTGCCCTTCCTCGAGGACTCAGAGATCTCCAACGGAACGCAACCGGAGTCCTCTGAGCGCAGTGCCCATATGGGCTCTACTCGTAAGGGACTCAATGCCCCAACGCGAATCATCCCTGTATTCTAATCAGCCTATTACACCAAAAAAAAATTGTATTTGTTAACACAAAAAGCTTAAAATTATACACCACACTTTTTCACGTAATTAAAATATTACTTTAAAAATAGAAATAAAATGGCAAAGTACAATGGTTACAAATTAATGTTAAAAAACTTTAAAAAAAAATTAACTTTAGCCTTTTCTTAAGTATTCTAACTTATTTGAAGACACTTGTTTAAATAATGACAAGAAACATATGTTAAAAAATTGTATGAGTCTCTTATTCATCTGTCTTTCACTTTCTTTATTTTTCGAATACAAACAACCCATAACTGTCCCAATTATGGGCTCGGGTCTCCCCTCATACTGGGAGGGTTTAAAGTCATGGTCTAGGACTTTGTCCACATGCGGGTTGGCAGACTTTACAGACCGAAAACATTATGGAGCACTCAGATGTGCAGATTTCTTCACGATGTTTTCATTCACCGAAGCATTTGATAATTAATTTCTAATACGTACAAAACTCCAACAAATGCCTATTATTAAGTTTATTTTTTGTTTGTTTTTTATAACACAGTGTTTCACTTAATTTTACTAAGGATTATTCTTTATTGAAATACACTTATATGCCCTACCAGGTGCATCATGTGTACTTCTATTTTATTAAATCCTGTTATACTACTGTTCGTATTTCATATTTACATGCAATCAATATATTTCTTATGTTTTAAATTGTTTGAATAATACTCTAGTCGATCACTGGATTTCATAATAAATTTATAGGTCCCGGAAGGTCTTTAACTACGCATCCCCAGTCCGTATCGATGCGGAGTGTTAGTGGCAAGTCCAAGGGCGGAAAGTTCTTTCGCGAAAGCCTTCACCATGTCCAAACGACCACCTAACGATAAAAGCAAGGACTAACAGCGTTCCATGTCCGTAGAACCACAGAAACTCTCAGAATAAGTCCTCTCACTGGCGGTCACCAAGCCAGTAACTAACCGCCCCTGAAGGTTAATTGTTATGGACGCAAGCAGGACTAGAAACCATCAATACGGGATATTATAAGTGGTCTTATCACTAAACATCTGTAATCATTTAAAAATTCTTCGAACAAAAATAAATATCTCTCGGTTGAGTGTCATACACTTCAGGTAAAGTATCCTGTTTCTGGGAAACTTGGTGGGTGATTTTGAGCAAACATAATAAAAGCCTGTCTTTGTGAACTGTTTTCGTGAGCTTTCGGAGCCTTCGCCTTTTGATCAGTAATGAAAAATCGACATGACGACGGGTAATGCGCCAACTCTACGACGGAGTCGTCAAAGTCAAAAATGTAACAATTGTATCACTCTAGGGGACCTTCGCGCAAAAAATTACATAACTCAAAGAGTTAGGTAGACCCGGCATATTTTTTGCCAGCAGCATTTAGAGACATTTGAAAAGGAGTCACTATATTGATATCTGTTTAACATGCAAAGCTATCTTTATTTATGTCCGATTGCTGATCGACTCCTGCTGGAATCCCCATCAGCAGGGTTCCCCTTTAAGCCGCTGATTAATCGGGCGGCGTGAAGATACCACACCAGAGAAGACATCACAGGTAATAACTGCAAGACGATGATTAGATCTTTACTATAAATAAGACGGCGGACAGGCATGACACAAAGCCAAAATACAAGGTTCAAATCCTACATTCTCATCAATGATAATGATGAGTCATCATCATATCTATATTGTAAAAGTAAAATTTCGCATTCGTTGAAATTTATTATAGCTTCAGTTCTGGTTAAGAACTTCGTTAACTTACGTTCTCCATGTTCTGTAACATAGTGGAATAAATAAATATGAGTTATGATGATGATGATTTAGTTAAGAGGGTCACATTAATGTTTGTTGCCATAGTGAATTACTTTGTTTGGATTACAGCAATGATGCCGAAAATCGCAAATTTCACCCGAGCGAAGCCAGGCTTTCTTCTCGTATGACTAATAAACTACTTCCATTTAAAAAAAAACTGGTTAAACTCTGAATCCCTGACCAATTAAGGGCATTTCCTCGCTTCTGGAAAGCGCCCGAAATGACTGTTCGCAAGTATCATATTTCAGTGAGTTTGTGTAAAGTTTTTTCAGCCTAGCTTTTGTACTTGGCTTTCCAACCTCCTTCTAGAATCAACTGTGGAATATTTCTACGTACGGTTGCAGTGTCCGACTGCCAGTAATATGCGTGACTTCGGGTTTCTTCTTTCCTCTAACCATGAGGTGTACCATCTGCTCGTTTATCGGCTATCGACATAAAAAAGCACATGACGCGTTATATGCGCTTTAGATATTACAGATCAACCACTTTCGTAAATGAAAACGAGTGAGGAAACCGGACTACCTAAGTCGGTAATATTGATGTTAAATATGTGAAGTGCGTCAATTCGATAGCACTATGACCAGTTATGACTTGTGGCGATGATGAGGGTTATTGAAGATTGTAAAAGTGAATAATTACTCAGGTATGTGGAGACTAACCACTTTACGATAACATATAGACGTCACGTCATCTATACATCTTTATCTATAAAAGTAAAATAAAGTAAATAAAATTGGAGTATCTGTTTGTAATATTCAAATAACCGCTTTTTATTCAATGGATATGGTATGTATACACGGTACATATACCAATTTTTTTTTTCGTTATTTTTGTCTCTGTCTTTTTGTACCGGGTAATCTCTGGAACGGCTGGACCGATTTTGATGGAACTTTCACAGGAGGATTTTAAGCGGGAAAAACTTTGCGACACTGTGATTTCCACGCGGGCAAAGCCACGGGCACAGCTAGTATAGTGTAAGATTTCTGAAACACGCTATGGAAATTTTCTACATTGCTTGCGTTGTATACATATATTTGTATATATGTTCATAACTTGAGAAATCTAAGCACGTTGTTGTCTAGGTTATGCCCAGCCACCAAGCATCTGCCTATACTAAAAGCTTGTCTACTTACAGGAAAGACGTATGTTAGCAACCCCAGATAAAACAACGATCACAGATGTATGCAGTATACTGTATCTTCTGAGAAAAGATACTAAGCAATGTGGTCGCGGGTATTAATTTTCCAAAACGAACCTTGGTCGGATGACGTAGTATTTCACGTCAACGTCTGACATAGCGATCGTGCAGGTCGTGCGGAATGTGACGCGTTCACGTATGCAACCTCCTACTATAAATTATTTATTTAGCTATTATACGATATCTTATCGAGTAATAGCCTTGCCGAAATGACGCATGTATAGATGGTGTTGGCTTTAGCGATGGACCACATTAAATTCTTACTTAGTGTGTGATAATACTGTATGACTTATACTTGTAACCTACCGTCATCGTGCTTGAAAAGATCAACTTCGAGCAGCATAGAGCATTCTTCTTTAGATAGAAGGCCGTCGGCCAAAGCCAGCGACCAGTCCCAATGGCTCGCACTCATTCTTGCTGGTGTTAGTTTTCTGGAAACGACAAAATAAAATCTTAGTTTTGTTTGCAGGATAAATAACTTTGCTTTCACAAATAAATATTTGTTGTTAACCTTTTAACAAATAGCTAACTTATAAGTAAAGGTTCGTAAACATTTCGTTTCATAAACCTAAACTTAGTCATTTTGCGCTTCGAGTATACTGCCTTGTTATAATTAAGTGGATAGTCAAGACGAGGTAGGCGACCTATTGATAGCTCTTATGGGTTCCATATACAGACTGAAAAGCAATTTAGCCTATGACTTTTAACTTTATAATTGTAAAAGTCTCCTTGGTAATATTTGACTAGTAAATCAGCTAAATTAGTCAGGAAGTATACGATTAATATCCATGTCTTTAAAAGCTATATGGAGGATTAACTTTCGCAGCTTCTCCTTCTCCATGGTAAAAGATCTTTCCAAAACGGATAGAAGCAAAAAAAACACTAACGCGCATATTAATTAACGATTTCGAATTTAGATTGTCCAGTAATATTAGTGCAAATCAAACTGCAGCTGTCCATGGAAAACACTAACCACATACCATTATTCGATTAAACGATTAAGCGCTTAGTAATCAATATACCAAATGTCTACAGCTAGACTTAAACTTCTCGCAATTGAAGATAACAATGACATTGATCGACGACTGGAAACTGATCGGCAAGCGCCTAACTTGGCTTTAGTTAAAATAATTATTGGTAGGAAAATCGTTGGACGGTTCCCCACCAGCCAATTCTAGCAGAGTTTTGGCTCATTGCTCGGCTAAACAATGAGGCCTATTTAAGTCAATAGTCGACAAACGAGAAAATGATTCACTTGAAGGTGGATGATGTGGACATGTGATGTAAGTCACCACTTTGGATTTTTTCTGGATATCTCGTTGCAGAGTAATAAGGCATACTTAGAATAAATTAAATCCTTACTTCCTTGTTGAACGGTATTTAAAAAATATTTTTATTCAAGTTACTTGATAACGAATTAGGCTTATCATCATTTAAGAAGAATCTATATTTCGACGTAGATATATAGAGGCATTACATAACGCATATTATCATTATACGCAGTATTAAAATGTAACGGACACGAGAAAACATTCAATTCAATGACAGACTGGGAAAGTATACAAGTAGATTAATTAGTCAACATAGACGAAGTTAATTAAATGGAATTGTACATTACAACGTTAATTACTACCACTGAGGTCATATATCCCATTGAATCAAAGGCCTATTGCGCCGTACTTTTCAATAGAGTACAATAGTCAGAATATTACGTCGGCTACATTATCAATCGATTCAATATGCCCATTCAATTGATTCCGAGCTCTGTTTATCATCGTTTTCACACCGTGCCCATTAGAAGTAGTATAAGCTTTGTTTTTTTTTACATTTATAAAGTTAGTTCTTGATTACAATTAATGAGGTGGTAAGTGGAGTTGTAATCTAGGTTAATAAAACGCACTAACTTAATAAAAGCCTAGTCATGTATGTATGTAATCGCTAAAATTGTGCAAACACCGTATTAAGGAAAACACTCGGGGTTTCATGTCTGCAGGAATGTCAAGCACGTGTAGAAGTTTGCTAAGCTAGCAAAATGGAAATGAAGATTCTTGGCTATTCTTCATCCTTTTCAATAACCATGGCAGCTCATTCCGGTTTTGGCCCGGTTTTTGCAGCTGTGATTACGCGCAATGCACTAGGAAGATCTGCAGACTCCATGAAGACAACTCCAACACGCATGCATAGTCATCTTTATTAACGAGAAAAAAAATTATATTTGATACAAGTAAAATGTCAACTACTTACCACAGAAGCAACTTCAAATCGGGACAGGGTCAGATCAGATGATGGTGATGGTAGTTGTGGTCGAGGGACGTAGGGGTCCGGTAAAGACGCCATCTTGGCACTGTAAATAACAAGATAACTAATATTACAATGGACCCATAATATATTAATTAATAGAAAATATTGTAAATCTATCATTCAAAACATTTCAGCAGGTTTTGCGTATTCTCGAGAAACACACATTTTTCCTTTAAATTTTTTTTCTATGCGACATTTTAAATGATGCAGTATAATAATATGTTATTGATTAACAATTAAGTGTAAATCCACAACAATCAAGGCCACATAGGGCCGCACTGCATGCAATATTTGTAACTGATTAACTAAGTAGCAATGTCAAGCTTTATAAAGAATACTTATCTAGAGGAATGTGAACTAGTTGTTATATAAGAGAATAGTGGGTAAGCTTTGTCAAAGGACCTTAAGCCAACACAAAACCTGATTTCTATCAGTCAGTAACTAAACGATAAAAATTATACTGTTTATTACACTTCATCAGTAAATATTATCTCTACACCAATTAAATATTATAAAAGCTTAGTGCATATAGGCTGCAGGTTTTTTCTTTTCGAAGACACTTTTAAGAAAATTCAGCTGAACTCCCAAACAAGCACATTTCCTCAGGATGTTTTACTTCATCAAAACTAAATAATTTCTAATACACACAGTATTATTATTATATATTACAGTATTATTAGAAATTATGAAGATGAAGATTATGAAGATTAGAAATTATTTAGTATTGCTTATGTGTATTTCTAATACTGTGTATATTAGAAATTATCACTGAAACATTTAATTTGCATTCAAGATCATAACCCAAGAGTTATGCGAGGGAACTTTACTAAAGGCTATTACTATGCTGATTGATTGATATGGCTGATTAGCCATGGTGACAAAATACTTTAAACCTAAGATAGATAAAACATTAATAGTAAGGCATTAAGCAACTGTCTAAACAAAGTTGTGAAATTTTTCATTAAAAATCATGTAACAGTCAATGCCATTGTAAAGCCTTATTGCAAGACCAGTATAATCAAGTGACCTAGAATAAAAGCTTTCACATATTTTGTTCACAACAAACAGTTCAGTCCATGAATATAATTTGCAAGCATCAATTTTATTATCAAATAGATCTAACCTTTATATAAATAAAAAATTTATGATTGTTAGTAACATAACACTAGACATATAATAATATATTATCTAGACAATATATAAAAATCTTGTGTCACAGTGTTAGTTGCCATACTCCTTTGAAACGGCTTGACCGATTCTGATGATATTTTAATTGTAGATATATTCAGTGGGTCCGATAATAGATTGTAGTCTATTTTTCATACCCCTAAGTGGTCCACCCCAAACATTTATTTTTTATTTTTGGGTATTTTTTTTTTTTATTATTT